>CAHIKZ030002558.1:205000-415000 GCA_903632075.3 Acanthosepion pharaonis
CTAAAATGAGGATTTCAAAAACATTATCTATAAATCTATCTAGATATCTATATATCTATCTATCTATCTATCTATCGAAAAAGTTTTAAATGCAGTCATTTTTTGTAATATTTTGTCTAATTTTATGACAAAAAAAAGTTTATTTTGAAACATTTTGAACTTGACAGTAGCGATGTAGCCTCTTCACAAAAAGATTATGGCCATGAAAATAAAATCAAAACAAGACAAAAATATTTCAATGCTGGGAAAATTTATATAAAAAAGATTATCAAAGTGTAAACTTACCAGTTATAACATTAGTCTGAAATTAGATGTAAGCTGAGATTTAAAAAAGATAACTTAGTAACAAAAATAAAATCGTTAGAATTTTTAAAAAACATGTTTTTTTGTTGATAGTCAATTTCAGAATAAATGGACATTATAAAAATAATTAGCTTAATTTTTTTCTCCCCAAGCAAAGGGATAATGCCACAAAGACGCAAGGGATTATTTTTGAATGAAAAAAATGAGAAAAAAACTTAATTTGGAAAGAGAAGAAAAGGACAAGAAAGAAACATTGGCATTGCATTTCAAAATTTTTGAAATTGTCATTTTGAGGAAAGAAAAAAAAATAAACAAAAAAGAAGTTCCATATAAAAGAAGTGTGAGAAAAAGAATTTATTATATAGAACTGATGGCTGGATAAAGCTAGTTCAATAGTAAAACAATGAGACCTAATTGCCAATCTAGTAACACGTTTAAATTCATGAAGTCAAATCATTAAGGAAGAAGCTCATCAGAATTAATATTACAGATTGTTCTTTGGAGAAAAAAATAAAGAATCTCGAGATATATAGCAGGAACACCAGACGCAATATGGCTTTAATATAAAATGCACAGACGAATAATAGGTTTAAAAATGTAAAGATGGATTCTGGCGAGAAAATTTTTTCAATAGCGGGAAAAAATAAACCAGTATTCCTAGCAGTAGACCTAAGTTCAAATAGATTTTATAAAAAATATTAAACCCCATTTCATGTTAGTTTAAAAAACTTGATCCCAAAGGTGCAAGAAGTCTCCTGGAGGTAAATCGTCCAAGAAAGACAGAAATGGTTCTCTATAGTGATTGAATGAAAACAGTTTTGTTTTGGAGCGTTAAAAATAAACAAGCTATTCTTTGTCCCATTTCAGTTAATTTTCCAAGAGCAACTGTCCGATTTTCAGATGACGATAGAAAATATAAAAGATAATGTTCAACATGAATAATGAAATTTGACATAAAAAATCGAAAAGATCTATTGCAAAATACGAAAACGAAACAAAAACATGTAGAATACTTTAAAATATGAGGAAATTTGGTTCTGTGTGACGTACAAGAAGGTTTTTCTCGTCTGAGTCCATCCTTCAAATCTACGAATCTAAAATTCATCCTTTCATTGAATACGTTGTCATATATGGTCTGGTGCCTTCGCTGTTCATCTCGAGGTCCTCAACAAAATCCACAGGCGGATATGCAATCTGATGGGTCCTGATCTGGCATTTCGTCTACAGTCACTTTCTCACAGATGTGGCTTCCCTCTGTCTTTTCTACAAATATTTTCATGCAACTTCTCCGATGAGACTTATTTTCACTGGTGTCCTGAACTGCATGATTTAAGCGTGCTACTAGGTTGGCATCTAGGTCCCACCCTTTCACTGTCGAAAATGGTTAAATGTAGATATCTCTTCTACTCCAACAGCTTCTTCATCTTGCACTTCCCGTCAGTGGAACTCCTTTTCCTATTACTTGCTTCCCTGATAACTATAATCTTCAAATATTCAAATGTAATATCAATCGACATCTTCTGACGTCTTGACCTTGATCCCGTTCTTCTCTTTATCCTTTTCCCAAACACTCCTCTTTATTCTTTCTCTCACCCTTTGTAAACCCTTGGATACTAGTGGCACTCACGCCTTGTTTGGAGCGATTCGTTTAACAAAAAAGATTAGACGGAAAGAGAAATAAATGTTTTAATAGAAAAGATGTTATAAATTTTCAAAGATAGTAACATTAGCTATTCACTTAATGAGTACCAAATGTTTTTCTTTATAAGGAAACGGCAAATATCACCATTACCATTAGATATACGAAGAACAAATACTACATTTTGATCTCAATGCGATGGTTAAAGAGTGAAAAGAAAAGCGAATATCGAGAAGCACTGGCTACTCCGTCAATGAATGCCGAGTCTTTACTTGAATGGGAACAGCTAATATAGGGCAATTACTATTACCAATAATAAGACTAATATCGTCGTACGATACAAAAAATGATGGTATCTCTGGAAGAATAAGCGCAAATTTATATTTTCTCTCAGTTCCATAGAAGTCATTGTAAGTGGCTAGATTTCTGAAGTCCATAAGGGCCTTTACCCAGTCTTACAACCTTTCAAATTTTTTTTGCAATCAAGTATCTGCAAAATAACATTCTCGGATCATTGGTAAACATACATGATAGTTATACCACAGTATGCGCTATTAACTTAAAGATGAAAATATTCGCAGGCGAACAGCTAATCTTTCATCTAAATGAGAGTGAACAGTCCAACGGGCTAAAATTTGAGCTTTTTTTTATTTGTTTAACAGCTTATCAAGACCTTTGACGTTGTAATTTAATTTAATATATTAGTTTACCTAAAAGTTTTCCGAAGAAATAAAAAGTTAATATATATTATTCTGCTTTCACAGTTGAATACATGGTAGATGATAAAGCTTTTGTTCATATACATCTTTTTCTAGAGGGTTCAAAGGGTATATTTTGGCCGATCCCACGGGCTTGCTCGGAGATCCTACATTAAACCGGTCTTGTGCCACATGATACCCTCGTGGGGTGACTAAATATTAGTCGATGTCGGACGACAGTAGTCGACAGTTAGTCGAATACGAAAGTAGTCAGCGACCACAACAAGATTACTCTGCGTAATACCTATTATATCAAGTTCTAACGTTTTTACGTCGAACTATTTTAGGATCGATTTAGTACAAATACAAGCCTCCACTGCGAAATAATTCCACAACATATACTTAAAATCAGTAACAGATAATTGATATTCCAAGTGAAAATAATGAGAAAACAGGGTTTAGAAATTTTGATACTCACAAGACAGATTGAATGCAAGAGAGACAGAGGAAAATAATGTATGACCTGCTAAGATTTTTTGCTAAATAGATAGCGGAGCAAGTTTTAGTAAAGAAAATAAAATAAAAAAAATATATATATATATATTAAGAGCTGTAAAGACATGAACTTGTAAGGATCGACAATGCCGTTGAAGGTATACAGAACGGAAAAAGTGACTTGAAATTCATTGGCTAGTGTATTGCGTTCACAAATTAGTGCTCTGAGAAAAAAAGGTTCTGCCACGTCTGTTTTAAATTATTTTCACAGTCAAGCAAGCCATGAACACCACTAGTACGCAAGTGGTTATAGCGAATGAAATTGGAAGAGAAGACTGAGTCTAGTGAGGATTGAGGATAGTACAAAAGATGAAGGGGATTCAAGAAAATAAAAAGATGGTGATTGATGTTACATTTAAACTTTTGAAGATTGAAGTTATTAGGGGAAGTGGTTAAACGAGAGGGAAATCCACACGCGGTAAGTGCTAGGAAATAAACCTTTGGAATAGAAAAGGCGGTTGCATTTAACTATTTCAACATTTAAATTGGTGGGACCTTTCATGTCAAACTAGTAACATGTTTAAATTTATGTAGTCGGGCCAACAAAGAAAAAACTTGTCAGAGCAGTTGCCATGAAAATATTTGTAAAAAGACAGAATGGGAAAATACATAAAATTGTAAGAAAATGATTGTATGCCTGGTCAAGTTCGATTTCATTACAAACTCTTCTTGAGATTTTGTCAAATGTCTCTCGATGTACAGCAAGAGTGTATATGACAAATGGTACATCGTAAATGTCCAAGATGGATTCGTATATAGAAAAAAATTTGGCATGAATTGCTCCCAATTTTCCTTGCAGAAAGGTAGCTATTGATTCGATATAGTCGCCCCACGTAACTTCAGCGGAAAACGTGAGACCAAGAAGGCGTAGTGTATTGCTCACCTGGAGTCTAGCGTCAGCCATGCTAATGTCAAAAAAAAAAAGTTCTCTGGGGTGGTTAAATTGTTGGTTTAAGATTGAGAGACCTTTGAATTCCAAACCATTTTTTTTAGGGTTTTTTTTTCAATTACGTTTTCCAAAGAATGCATGACAATTGGAGGTTTAATAATGAAAATAATGTTTAAAGTTGTCATAACCGACTAGGCCCTGAAGAAACTTGGCATTCCAAAAAATCACTTTCAATGCGCGTCTCGCAGACCATTACAATATGGTGAGTTCATTCCTCACTGGTTAACCCTATTTTCTGGATTAATAGTCTCATAAGATAATAAAATTCCTTTGCAAAAGAGTAATCTTTATCGAGTTCGTTTTATAGGTCATAATGATTTCAAAAAGTTTTCATTTTTCATCGCCCTTCAATGATTGATGTAAAATTATCCCAGCAAAATAGGACACTTTACCGAGATGTCCAGTTTAAATTCTAGTTTTGCATTAAATAAAAAATCGTTATTAAGTTCTGTACAACTGTGACCTTTTGCAACATTAACCTCGCCTCGAAAATGAAAATATAACTCGAATTAGCTTGTAATCAGACGTGTCATAGAACTGAACATGGAGATGTTTTTTCAAAGGTTGTGGAAAGCAAATTTTTTCTTTCTGGAAAAAATCAGTTCAGAAAGCGGAAAATGTTCTTCGTGCATATGAAAACCTATGAATATAAAAACTGGGCGGTCCGTTAACCGCCCAGAAATATTTTTTTTATTCAATATATTGGCATAGCCAATAACTCTTGCTGGTAAAGGCAGAACGCGAAAGGCCAAATGGGAAATAAACCCATTCTTCTGATGAGTTTCACAGACGATTCTTTGAAAAATCAATTTGGTGCATGATACCGACTGTCATACGTCTCTTTCGATCATGAATATGGATTGGTTTTTTTATTGCGGTAAAACCAGGTCAGAATAGTTTAAGTATAAAGTCTCTGTACAATATATGAGACAGAATTTAAGTCTCGGCGGAAATGATTGTTTAGGAAATCGCTATCAGAGATAAACCAACCATTTTGTTATTTTAAACTTAGCGAATAATAAACAAGGTTTATCTGTGATGAGTTCCTAAGCAATCATTTTAAGTTACTGTTTACAAGGCCACAAATTTGGTGCATCCCGTGATAATTAAAAGTTTAGCGAATAGGAATACGAGAAAAGGTGTTATTAACTCGGCTACGTTACTCATGTAAGAGATAAGTTTATATTAAGTTCGTAATTTTGAAGTAATGAGAATATAAGATTAAGGTTAATATATAAATATTATATATAATGATGAAAGCGGAGATTTTAGATTTGATTACTAATGGTGGTGCAATGATAATAACGATAAATGCAATTATTGTGGTGGTATCTTGAAATTAAATTGTGATTGTTGGTGGTATGTCGTTTTTATCCGTTTGGTATGAATTCGATAATAGGTACTTGTTCTAAATGAAACATTTGGAGATTATCTCTGATTTCTTGTTCAGTAAATTCTTTTGCGGTGTGTGATATTATTGATATATTTTCGTATAGGCAAATATAGGCATTTTTTTGTAATGTTGTAGGAAGAAAAGTATTTTTTTCAATATTTCCCAACTTATTGTTGGTGTTTGATTTTCACTTTTTTGCTGCCATATGCATGTAGAAAGTTTGTAGTGCTGTTCGAATATTTCCTGTTGGTGAATGAAAGGTTGTGATTGTTATTATTCATCTTGAATGGACCTTCCGTTTTTATGATGTAGTACATTATGTTGTTGTTTGCCCTTACCTTGGCCTTGTATATTGTGTTCGTAAGTTGGCAATTTCCTGGAGTGGATATGTTCTATTTATGCAGTTGCATATTGGAGAATTTTTTTTAATTTTTGTAGGTTGTCATTTTTTGTTGTGGCTTTTATATTATTTCTGTTATGTTTTTATGCAGCTGTATTTTATCTTTACGTTATTTTTGTTAAATATTTTTGATAATCGGTTTGTTTCAGTGAAGTGGCAGCAAAATTAAGTTTAGGAATATCTTATATATATATGTTCGTTTTAACGGTTTTGTTGTGTTTATGATTAAACCAGATAAAAATTTCTCTTTTTGTTTTATGCGTTTTGGCTGTGGAGGTATATAAGTTGTTGTAGTAACCACTTGCTTTTTAATGCTTCGTTGTATTTATCCGAATTCATACCAAACGGATAAAAAAGACAAACCACCGACAATCACAATTTAATTTCAAAATACCATCACAATAATTGCATTTATCGTTATTATCATTGCACCACCATTAGTAATCACTTCTACCACTTTACAATAACTATTAACTACTAATATTATCATTACCACCAACACCCAATACCATCACTTACACATCACATCTACTATTAACATATAAATCCACTATAATCATTAACGTATATTACTCCCCCAGCATATTTTTACCTTTTAACCAAAAAAAAAAAAAAAAAAAAAAAACAATAAGATCAGAAATAATTTCCATATGTAACCATGAGAATAAATACCTATAACCAGGATTCATACCAAAATAAATAAAATAAATAAAATAGAAAATAAAATAAAAATAAAACACCAACAACCACTATTTAGTTCAAGCTAGCACCACAATAATTACATTTATAGGTTTTTTTATTATTCTCCCACCAACATTACTAATCACTGCAAACAATTTACAATAAATATTAACCACTTATATTATTATTGCCACCAACCCCCTTACACATTACTATCACACCACATCTACCATTACCATATAAACCCGCCATAATTATTAACGTAAACTACCCCACCTCCCAGAATATTTAATACCACCATAAAAATAACCAATAAGGATTACAAACTGAAATTTCTACCAGTCACACATACACAGTCATCAAAAAACTAAAAAAAAAAAAAAAAAAATAACCAATTTTAAAATAATAACAAAAATTTTTTAAAATTAATGTTTTTTAAAAATTAAAAATTATAGCAATTTTCAACTACCATAATTTTACACAGAATACCTATTATCAGGATTTATACCAAAAAAATAAATTAATACATATAACAAAATAAAATAAAACACCAACAACCACTTTTTAGTTCAAGCTACCACCACAATAACTACATTTATGGTTTTATCATTCTCCCACCACCATTACTAATCATTTCTACCAATTTTATTTAATAACTATTAGCTAGTTATATTATCATTTCTCCAACCCCCTTACAACATTACTATCACATCACATCTACTATTATCATATAGACCCGTTATAATTATTAACATAAACTACCCTCTCACCCAGCATATTAAATATTAAATATCACCATATAAAATAACCAATAAGGATTACAAACCGAAATTTCTACCTGTTACATATACACAGTCAAAAAAAAAACAAACAAATAACCAGCTTTTAAATATAACAAATAAACCCCCTTTTTTCAAAAAATTTAAAAATAAATATAAATAATAATAATTTTTACCTATCATAATTTTACATTAAACCCCACCACGTATATATACATACATGCGAGGAAATATTATTCAGTGAAAAAAAAAAAAAAAAAATGACATGTATACATTCACGAGATATTCACGAGAAATTTTCACTACACTTCCAATCTTTGAATTTTCATCAACATACAAATGCGTATGTATAGACACAACACCACCCGTATACATACATATGTCATATCCGAAACTGTCCACATATGTTTATATATGTATGAGTCCCGACGGACGACCAAGTGTGTATGTGTGTCTATGTACTTCATTGGGCGTATGAACATACATCGATGTTTGCGTTAGTACGATGACACAACGACGACGAAATTTCCCCATCTTCCATAATAACACCAATACACGCAATCTACATAAACCCAAATTTTTAAAAAATTAATCAGTTTGTCTGACGATCGCTAAAGCATGAAAACCCAGGGTCACAAACTCACATCTATCCAAACAAATATATATATATATATATATATATATATATATATATATATATATATATATATATACAATAAAATTATATACGGAATGAATTCCAATAACCAACAATTACTATTCTTAAAAGATTTTCAATACAAAGTATATATATATATAATTATTTTTATATAAAAAAATTTATAACATAAGTATGTTATAAAATCACTACAAAAATAGCCATTTTGTTTCAAATTTTCTGTGTCTTATCAAGTGATGATGTTGAAAAGAAAATAAATGGTTTTAAAAGTTTCAGATTAATTAACGATCCTACACTAGGGGGGGAAACATTGTTACAAAAGCTAGAATAACCAATCAAAAACAAAGTATTGAAAGATTCAAAAACTTGACAACGAAATCATGTTATAATAGCTATTCAGATCTTTAAAATACGTGTAATATTAAAAATAATTTATACTAACCAATAATAGAACATCTCCACGGCCCTTTATGAAAAAAAAAAGGAGGATAAAACAAATATACATACATACATAATTAAAAGTGAATGCACTCTACACACACATAGACACCTATAAATACATGCACACACATCCACATGCATTGACCTTGACAATCAGATACCACAACCAAGAAATATTTAAGACTGAAAGTATCATTAAACAAATGCTAACCACTTATTAAAATATAACTTAAGCGAGCAAATATAGAAAGATAAAAATGATTAAAAATAATATTATTTAATATATTAAAAAACGAAAATTCCAAAACAAAAAATATCAATAAAAACATATATTTTAATCATATAAGTTGATAATAGTTTTATATATTAAGTGAAGGAAAATAAGATAAAAAGAACTATTTTACAGAAATAAGTTTACAGTCATTTTATATATAATATATACATACACATATCAACAGAAATATGAATCTACATACATCCACACAAACGCTCAAACACACACACACACACACACACACACACACACACACACACACACACATATATATATATATATATATATATATATATATATATATAATTTGATATAAATACGACTTTAAGATATTTGGTTGAATTGATGTGAGTTTTTGACCCTTTTTTTTACCTTTTGCGTCTGTTTGACGATCTAAAAGCGTAAAATAAAGGTCACAAATGAATATCAATCCAACCAAATATATATATATATATATAAATATATATATATATATATATATATATATATATTTTCCTTTTCGTTGCCGACGCGTGAGAATTTCTTCTATTATAGACTGTATCAAGATTAATAAATTTTTTTATATATATATATATATATATATATATATATATTTATATATTTGTTTATAAAAATTTTATGTTGAAAGATAAAACAATAAGCTATTTCACCATAACCCCTTTAACAGGGTTCTGGATCATCAGCCTTTACTTCAAAAGCTGAAATGAAGAACTTATTACATGGAATCTTAACGTGGTCTGTCTTTATTCAAACATATCTTTTGAATTACATTGAGCTCTCTGGATATCATCCTCCTCATTGTCTATCCATACGGATTACCTAAATTTGAATAAAACTATATATATATATATATATATATATATATATATATATATATATTATATATTTTTATATATTATATATATATTTATAAGTATTTATAAACCCAATAAATGTTGGTTAAATTCAAAATCTATTATTTGAAATAAATGAATACATAAATTAATATCCAAAACTAATCTTAAATGAATAATAATTACATTAACAGAATCAATAAAATATTTACTCGCTTTAGTTTCTAAGGCATTGCATTATATCACTTAGCATCCTCCATAGTTTATCTTGACTTTGACAGATAGGCTGAAGTATATTTTTTTATTTTGTTTATGAATAATCGTTGCAAAATAAAATCCTTATATTTACCATGACTTACGGCCATATCACGTTGAAACAGCAGTTCCCGTATGATCACCGAATTGAAGCAACGTTGGTACTATTCAGTAACAAAGTGTGTGACCGTTTGGTAAATACTAGGTGACATAAGCTTGGTGTAATGGCTTGGAAATTTTATTCGGCGATCAAAGTTTCAATTCCAGTTGGGTTCGTTATATTCACTTACTCGCAAATATCCTCGGGGAAGATACTAATCCAACTCTTCTCCCCCGGCTATGGGTTAATTAGTAAGATTTATATCCTTAAATATATATTATCTCCCACCTACAAATTCTCATGATCTAAATATATTTTCTAGTTCTAAAAAGGGTAGATAAGCCGTAGAAAATAAATAAACTAGTTGCATTTACCTTAATAAATTTCATCGAAGGACGAAACGCATTGGTAAAGAAATAGTTTCCTTTTGTATTTCTTATTATTCATTTTATAGATACATTTTTAATTATACTTAATTTTTACACACACACACACTTACGGACACACACACACACACACACACACTTACGGACACACATACACACACACACACACACACTCACGGACACACACATACATACACACACATGGCTTTGCAGAATTTCCTGTATTAGAATTTATTTTGCAACACGCTGACGTCTGGAAGCGATGAAGTCATTGAAGGCCGATTCGGCATCATCTCTATGCTTTTTGAAGCATTTTTTTCGCGCAGGAAGTTGTCGAGATTTTTAAAAGATAATCGGTGGGCGAGAGGTCTGGTGAATATGGCGGGTGAGGCAGAGTCTCGTTTTTTTTCGGTGAAGCTTCTCGCAGGGTCAGTTGAGCAACATGCGGGCGAGCGTTGTCATGGAGGAGAATTGGTCCCTTCATATTGACCAATCTCGGGCACATTTCGGCTTCGGGAAGTGTTGTGGAGCTTGTCCGGCATCCAACCACTTTTCCGAACGTCGCCGGTTGTCGTAGAGGATCCACTTCTCATCACACGTCACAATCCGCTCGAGAAATAGGTCGTTTTTGTTGCGCAGAAGGAGCGTAGAAGACACCTCAAAACGACGATTTTTTTGATTATCGTTCAATTCTTGCGGCACCCATTTATCCAACATTTTTGACTTCCCTAGTTGCTTTAAATGGCGAACGACTGTTGAGTGGTCGACCTCGAGTTCAACAGCAACTTCTCGTGTGGTTTTGTGAGGATCGGCTTCAATTAAGGCTTTCAAATGTCCGTTATCAACCGCAGTCGGCCGGCCGCGACCGTCTTCATCTTCGAGGCTCTCGTCACCATTGCGAAATTTCTTGAACCACCTTTGTGCCACACGTTCGTTAGTGGTTCCTGGGCCAAACGCATCATTGATAGCACGAGCTGTCTCGGCAGCTTTTCGGCCTAGTTTGAACTGGAACAAGATAATCGTGTGGATTTGAATTTTGTCCATGCTGTCGAAAAGCCTGTAAAAAATGAATGAAGATATTGAGAACGGTAACGAATAACACGATTCGATAGAGCGGAAAACGCGCTTCAAAATGATATATAACATGGCTATATATATCAATGAATTAATTCAGAAATCATATATAAAAGTAACATATGTGAGAAAACGACATTATTTTTGCACCAACCTAATAATTGTTTGTACGGAAAGTAAGGACCTACGTACATCAAACTGTCATTAAGTGGTGATAGAAGAATTATTGTTGAAGTTTAAATATTAATTCAACACTTAAATACAGCGA
The DNA here is from genome assembly GCA_903632075.3 of Acanthosepion pharaonis. NCBI lineage: Eukaryota > Metazoa > Mollusca > Cephalopoda > Sepiida > Sepiidae > Acanthosepion > Acanthosepion pharaonis. The sequence goes on from CAHIKZ030002558.1 coordinate 216,687, forward strand.
TCATTTTTGAGTTCTGCAGTTTATTGTTGCCTATCGTATCTACACCGCCCTACCTATTGTGATGAAGGCCTAATCAAGAGCCTTTCGCAGGAGCTAGCTTAAATGCCAGCAGATAGGGCGGCTTTTAAGCTAGTAATAAAATAAACGTTAAAATTATTTCATGTAGTTTGCCTGCAATTTTTGCTCGCCAGTGAATATGAAGAAACAAGATGAATGCATATACTGGGTGTCACTAAATTAACTATTTCAAGGAAATCGGGCAAACTTTTTAAAAAATATCACATAACTTTATGGTTATTACTTAATTAAGATACAAAATATAAATCTTAAGTGAAAACTTTTATTGAATATTTTCAACCTGTGCTTCTTGTTTATACCTGCAAATTTCAAATCTCTTTTTAACCACTGGTAAAATTGAACCATTTCAGGTGTTATTTCCTACACTGCTAATAGAATGTGTTCTTTAACCTCAGCTAAACTATTGATCTTTTAGCGATAAACCTTTGTTTTTTATGAAACCCCACGAACAGAATTCCAGTGATGGTGTCAACAAAGATTTGTTCTTGCCTATTCATTATTAATAGGGTTCTGAAAGGGACTGACAATAAAATTATAAACATATATATATATAAAAATTATAAATTTATAAACAAAAATATAAAAATAATGAAGTTATAAACAAACTTGGTAATTCTAAAACTCTAAACATGGTAAATAGAAATAAAAGTCATTTAAAAAAATTTTTTTTGCACTCCTCACACTATTTAGTATTATTGAAGTTATCGTTAACATTATTGTCGAGATATACAAACTGTATGTTTCATTCAATTTCGCAAACCAATCGATGAAATTTGAATAATCTGATTTGTTGGGAAAAATACTTTGACAAAAACCTTTGTTCGTGGTTTAATCATTTCTTAATTTAATATAATTTTATAGGACTTCATGCACATTACTTTTTTAAAAAATGTTTTTTGCTTTTTCATTTTTAAAAGCGAACAATAAATTCATAGGATTTCTTACTCTTGAACATTCAACATACAACTGGGCATGGGTAAATATTTCTTTCTATAGCTGAATTACAACTTTTGCAAGCATTAGACCATGTGATTTGTTTATAGTTCTCGCAAATGTAGGGTGAACTGGAAAATGGTTTCTTGTCCACTCGAAAAGAACGCTGGATGATTCAAGATTAAACAATATATATGGTTCTTACAGACAGAAAGTGAACGTGCCTATATATATATATATATATATATATATATATATATATATATATGTGTGTGTGTGTGTGTGTGTGTCTGTGTGTGTGTGTGTGTGTGTCTGTGTGTGTCTGTGTGTGTGCGTGTGTGTGTAAAAATTCAAACTTAGCGTTGCGATTGCACGCTCCAATAGTTTGTATCCTTTATAAGTTTCTTTTTTTCTTTTTATGGCTCTATGATTTCCAGTCAACCTTCATCTTCAAAAATGTCCCTGGCCATCTATTGTCCTCTTGATTAACTTTTCCTCTTCCCGCTCATTATTAATGTTTCCTTTCCTAAACCTACCATAACCTGTAACCCCATGTGTCTTAGTGGCTTTACTGATTAGCATGGGATTAAAAAAAAAAAGAAATAATCGTTGAAAAAGGCCTGTTATATTTAACAATATACTAAGACATTTTACGTTAGGAATGCATTGAAAAGTGTATTTTATTATAGCAATACATTGAAAAAGGCCTTTTATATATAGCAATATACTAAGGCATTTTACGGTAGGAATGCATTGAAAAGTGTATTTTATTATAGCAATACATTGAAAAAGGCCTTTTATATATAGCAATATACTAAGGCATTTTACGGTAGGAATGCATTGAAAAGTCTATTTTATTATAGCAATACATTGAAAAAAGGCCTTTATATATAGCAATATACTAGGGCATTTTACGTTTGGGAATGCATTGAAAAGTGTATTTTATTATAGCAATACATTGAAAAAGATAATTTTTTTATATATAGTAATATACTAAGGCATTTTACATTAGGGAATGCCTTGAAAAGTGTATTTTATTATATAATACATTGAAAAAGGCCTTTATATATAGCTATATACTAAGGCATTTACGGTAGGAATGCATTGAAAAGTGTATTTTATTATAGCAATACATTGAAAAAGGCCTTTTATATATAGCAATATACTAAGGCATTTTACGGTAGAATGCATTGAAAAGTGTATTTTATTATAGCAATACATTGAAAAAAGGCCTTTTATATATAGCAATATACTAAGGCATTTTACGGTAGGAATGCATTGAAAAGTGTATTTTATTATAGCAATACATTGAAAAGGCCTTTTATATATAGCAATATACTAAGGCATTTTACGGTAGGAATGCATTGAAAAGTGTATTTTATTATAGCAATACATTGAAAAAGCCTTTTTATATATAGCTATATATACTAAGGCATTTTACGTTAGGAATGCATTGAAAAAGTGTATTTTATTATAACAAATTATATTGAAAAACATTTTTATATATAGCAATATACAAGGCATTTTTACGGTATGAATACATTGAAAAGTGTATTTTATTATAGCAATACATTGAAAAAGGCCTTTTATATATAGCTATATACTAAGGCATTTTACGGTAGGAATGCATTGAAAAGTGTATTTTATTATAGCAATACATTGAAAAAGGCCTTTTATATATAGCTATATACTAAGGCATTTTACGGTAGGAATGCATTGAAAAGTGTATTTTATTATAGCAATACATTGAAAAAGGCCTTTTATATATCGCAATATACTAAGGCATTTTACGGTAGGAATGCATTGAAAAGTGTATTTTATTATACAATGAATATGAAAAAGGCCTTTTTATATTCGCAATATAAATAAGGCATTTTACGGTAGGAATGCATTGAAAAGTGTATTTTATTATAGCAATACATTGAAAAGGCCTTTATATATAAGCAATATACTAAGGCATTTTACGGTAGGAATGTATTGAAAAGTGTATTTTATTATAGCAATACATTGAAAAAGGCCTTTTATATATAGCAATATACTAAGGCATTTTACTTAGGAAAAATTGAAAAGTGTATTTTATTATAGCAATACATTGAAAAAAGGCCTTTTTATATATGGATATACTAATTATGTTTTTACGTTAGGAATGCATTGAAAAGTGTATTTTATTATAAAAATACATTGAAAAATTTTTTTATATATACAATATACTAAGGCATTTTACGGTAGGAATGCATTGAAAAGTGTATTTTATTATAAAATACATTGAAAAAAAGGCCTTTTATATATAGCTATATACTAAGGCATTTTACGGTAGGAATTCATTGAAAAGTGTATTTTATTATAGCAATACATTGAAAAAAGGCATTTTTATATAGCAATATACTTAGGCATTTTACGGTAGGAATGCATTGAAAAGTGTATTTTATTATAGAAAATACATTGAAAAAGGCCTTTTATATATAGTTATATACTAAGGCATTTTACGGCCTGAATGCATTGAAAAGTGTATTTTATTATAGCAATACATTATAAAAATATTTTATATATAGCTTTATACTAAGGCATTTTACTGTAGGAATGCATTGAAAAAGTGTATTTTATTATAGCAATACATTGAAAAAGGTTTTTTATATATAGCAATATACTAAGGCATTTTACGGTAGGAATGCATTAAAAGTGTATTTTATTATCGCAATACATTTTGAAAAATGCCTTTTATATATAGCTATATACTAAGGCATTTTACGGTAGGAATGCATTGAAAAGTGTATTTTATTATAGCAATACATTATAAAAAAAAGGCCTTTTATATATAGCAATATACTAAGGCATTTTACGGTAGGAATGCATTGAAAAGTGTATTTTATTATAGCAATACATTGAAAAAAGGCCTTTTATATATAGCAATATCTTAAGGCATTTAACGGCAGGAATGCATTGAAAAGTGTATTTTATTATAGCAATACATTGAAAAAGGTTTTTTATATATATAATAAATATACTGAAAGGCATTTTACGGTAGGAATGCATTGAAAAGTGTATTTTATTATAGTAATACATTGAAAAAGGCCTTTTATATATATGTTTAATATACTAAGGCATTTTACGGTAGGAATGCATTGAAAAGTGTATTTTATTATAGCAATACATTGAAAAAGGCCTTTTATATATAGCAATATACTAAGGCATTTTTACGGTAGGAATGCATTGAAAAGTGTATTTTATTATAGCAATACATTGAAAAAGGCCTGCTTTTATATAGCAATATACTAAGGCATTTTACGGTAGGAATGCATAGAAAAGTGTATTTTATTATAGCATTACATTGAAAAAAACTTTTTATATATAGCAATATACTAAGGCATTTTACGGTAGGAATGCATTGAAAGTGTATTTTATTATAGCAATACATTGAAAAGACCTTTTTATAAAGCAATATACTAAGGCATTTTACGGTAGGAATGCATTGAAAAGTGTACATTTTATTATAGCAAACATATTGAAAAAGGCCTTTTTATATATAGTATTATACTAAGGCATTTTAGGGGTAGGAATGCATTGAAAAGTCTATTTTATTATAGCAAATACATTGAAAAAAGGCCTTTTATATATAGCAATATACTAAGGCATTTTATTGTAGGGAATACATTGAAAAGTGTATTTTATTATAGCAATACATTGAAAAAGGCCTTTTATATATAGCAATATACTAAGGCATTTTACGGTAGGAATGCATTGAAAAAGTGTATTTTATTATAGCAATACATTGAAAAAAGCCTTTTATATATAGCAATATACTAAGGCATTTTACGGTAGGAATGCATTGAAAAAGTGTTTTTTATTATATTCAATACATTGAAAAAAGGCCATAGTTTTATATATAGCAATATACTAAGGCATTTTACGGTAGGAATGCATTGAAAAGTGTATTTTATTATAGCAATACATTGAAAAAGGCCTTTTATATATAGAATTGCAATATACTAAGGCATTTTACGGTAGGAATGCATTGAAAAGTGTATTTTATTATAGCAATACATTGAAAAAGGCCTTTTATATATAGCAATATACTAAGGCATTTACGGTAAAAGGAATGCATTTGTATTTTTATTATAGCAATACATTGAAAAAGGCCTTTTATATATAGCAATATACTAATGCATTTTACGTTAGGAATGCATTGAAAAGTGTATTTTATTATAGCAATAATTGAAAAAGGCCTTTTATATATAGCAATATACTAAGGCATTTTACGGTAGGAATGCATTGAAAAGTGTATTTTATTATAGTTAATACATTGAAAAAAGGCCTTTTATATATAGCAATATACTAAGGCATTTTACGGTAGGAATGCATTGAAAAGTGTAGTTTATTATAGCATTACATTGAAAAGGCCTTTATATATAGCAATATACTAAGGCATTTTACGGTAGAATGCATTGAAAAGTGTATTTTATTATAGCAATACATTGAAAAAGGCCTTTTATATAGCAATATACTAAGGCATTTTACGGTAGGAATGCATTGAAAAGTGTATTTTATTATAGCAATACATTGAAAAAGGCCTTTATATATAGCAATATACTAAAGCATTTACGGTAGGAATGCATTGAAAAGTGTATTTTATTATATGAACATTGAAAAAGGCCTTTATATATAGCAATATACTAAGGCATTTTACGGTAGGAATTCATTGAAAAGTGTATTTTATTATAGCAATACATTGAAAAAGCCTTTTATATATAGCAAATACTAAGGCATTTTACGGTAGGAATGCATTGAAAAGTGTATTTTATTATAGAATACATTGAAAAGGCCTTTTATATATAGCAATATACTAAGGCATTTACGGTAGGAATGCATAAAAAAGTGTATTTTATTATAGCAATACATTGAAAAAGGCCTTTTATATATAGCAATATACTAGGGCATTTTACGTTAGGAATGCATTGAAAAGTGTATTTTATTATAGCAATACATTGAAAAAGGCCTTTTATATATAGCAATATACTAAGGCATTTTACGGTAGGAATGCATTGCTTGTAGTTTATTATAGCATTACATTGAAAAAGGCCTTTTATATATAGCAATATACTAAGGCATTTTACGGTAGGAACGCATTGAAAAGTGTATTTTATTATAGCAATACATTGAAAAAGGCCTTTTATATATAGCAATATACTAAAGCATTTTACGGTAGGAATGCATTGAAAAGTGTATTTTATTATAGCAATACATTGAAAAAGGCCTTTTATATATAGCAATATACTAAGGCATTTTACGGTAGGAATTCATTGAAAAGTGTATTTTATTATAGCAATACATTGAAAAAGGCCTTTTATATATAGCAATATACTAAGGCATTTTACGTTAGGAATGCATTGAAAAGTGTATTTTATTATAGCAATACATTGAAAAAGGCCTTTATATATAGCAATATACTAAAGCATTTTAGAGGAATGCATTGAAAAGTGTATTTTATTATTATAATACATTGAAAAAGGCCTTTTTATATATAGCAATATACTAAGGCATTTTACGGTAGGAATGCATTGAAAAGTGTATTTTATTATAGCAATACATTGAAAAGGCCTTTTATATATAGCAATATACTAAGGCATTTTACGGTAGGAATGCATTGAAAAGTGTATTTTATTATATAACAATACATTGAAAAAGGCCTTTTATATATAGCAATATACTAAGGCATTTACGGTAGGAATGCATTGAAAAGTGTATTTTATTATAGCAATACATTGAAAAAGGCCTTTTATATATAGCAATATACTAAGGCATTTTACGGTAGGAATGCATTGAAAAGTGTATTTTATTATAGCAATACATTGAAAAAGGCCTTTTATATATAGCAATATACTAAGGCATTTTACGGTAGGAATGCATTGAAAAGTGTATTTTATTATAGCATTACATTGAAAAAGGCCTTTTATATAGCAATATACTTTATAGTTTTACGTTAGGAATGCATTGAAAAGTGTATTTTAATATAGTTTTATATTGAAAAGGCCTTTTATATATAGCAATATACTAAGGCATTTTATTAAAATGCATTGAAAATTGTATTTTTTTTATAGCAATACATTGAAAAAGGCCTTTATATATAGCAATATACTAAGGCATTTTACGGTAGGAATGCATTGAAAAGTTGTATTTTATTATAGCAATACATTGAAAAAGGCCTTTTTATATAGCAATATATACTAAGGCATTTACGGTAGGAATGCATTGAAAACAAATATTTTATTATAGCAATACATTAAAAAAGGCCTTTTATATATAGCAATATACTAAGGCATTTTACGTTAGGAATGCATTGAAAAGTGTATTTTATTATAGCAATACATTGAAAAAGGCCTTTTATATATAGCAATATACTAAGGTTTTTACGGTAGGAATGCACTTTTGTTTTATAACCACTTGAAAAGTGTATTTTATTATAGCAATACATTGAAAAGGCCTTTTATATATAGCAATATACTAAGGCATTTTACGGTAGGAATGCATTGAAAAGTGTATTTTATTATAGCAATACATTGAAAAAAGGCCTTTTTATATATAGCAATATACTAAGGCATTTTACGGTAGGAATGCATTCAAGTGTGTATTTTATTATAGCAATACATTGAAAAAGGCCTTTTTATATAGCAATATACTAAGGCATTTTACGGTAGGAATGCATTGAAAAGTGTATTTTATTATATAATACATTGAAAATTATTTTTATATATAGCAATATACTAAGGCATTTTACGGTAGGAATGCATTGAAAAGTGTATTTTATTATATAATACATTGAAAAAAGGCCTTTTATATATAGCAATATACTAAGGCATTTTACGGTAGGAATGCATTGAAAAGTGTATTTTATTATAGTTAATACATTGAAAAAAAGGCCTTTTATATATAGCAATATACTAAGGCATTTTACGGTAGGAATGCATTGAAAAGTGTATTTTATTATAGCAATACATTGAAAAAGGCCTTTATATATAGCTATACATTTAAGGCATTTTACGGTAGGAATGCATTGAAAAGTGTATTTTATTATAGCAATACATTGAAAAAGGCCTTTTATATATAGCAATATACTAAGGCATTTTACGGTAGGAATGCATTGAAAAGTGTATTTTATTATAGCAATACATTGAAAAAGGCCTTTTATATATAGCAATATACTAAGGCATTTTACGGTAGGAATGCATTGAAAAGTGTATTTTATTATAGCAATACATTAAAAAAAGGCCTTTTATATATAATTATATACTAAGGCATTTTACGGTAGGAATGCATTGAAAAGTGTATTTTATTATAGCAATACATTGAAAAAGGCCTTTTATATATAGCAATATACTAAGGCATTTTACGGTAGGAATGCATTGAAAAGTGTATTTTATTATAGCAATACATTGAAACTTTTATATTTATATATAGCTATATGTTTAAAAAGGCATTTTACGGTAGGAATGCATTGAAAAGTGTATTTTATTTTATATAGCAATACATTGAAAAGGCCTTTATATATAGCAATATACTAAGGCATTTTACGGTAGGAATGCATTGAAAAGTGTATTTTATTATAGCAATACATTGAAAAAGGCCTTTTATATAGCTATATACTAATCTTTTTACATTAGGAATGCATTGAAAAGTGTATTTTATTATAGCAATACATTGAAAATTATTTTATTTATATATAGCAATATACTAAGGCATTTTACGGTAGGAATGCATTGAAAAGTATATTTATTATAGCATTACATTGAAAAAAGGCCTTTTATATATAGCAATATACTAAGGCATTTTACGGTAGGGAATGCATTGAAAAGTGTATTTTATTATAGCAATACATTGAAAAAGGCCTTTTATAATCCCAGAAATATATAAAGGCATTTTACGGTAGGAATGCATTGAAAAGTGTATTTTATTATAGCAATACATTGAAAAAAGGCCTTTTATATATATAAATATACTAAGGCATTTTACGGTAGGAATGCATTGAAAAGTGTATTTTATTATAGCAATACATTGAAAAAGGCCTTTTTATATTTTATATACTAAGGCATTTTACGGTAGGAATGCATTGAAAAGTGTATTTTATTATAGCATTACATTGAAAAAGGTCTTTTATATATAGCAATATACTAAGGCATTTTACGGTAGGAATGCATTGAAAAGTGTATTTTATTATAGCAATACATTGAAAAAGGCCTTTTATATATAGCAATATACTAAGGCATTTTACGGTAGGAATGCATTGAAAAGTGTATTTTATTATAGCAATACATTGAAAAAGGCCTTTTATATATAGCAATATACTAAGGCATTTTACGGTAGGAATGCATTGAAAAGTGTATTTTATTATAGCAATACATTGAAAAAGGCCTTTTATATATAGCAATATACTAATGCATTTTACGTTAGGAATGCATTGAAAAGTGTATTTTATTATAGCAATACATTGAAAAAGGCCTTTTATATATAGCAATATACTAAGGCATTTTACGTTAGGAATGCATTGAAAAGTGTATTTTATTATAGCAATACATTGAAAAAGGCCTTTTATATATAGCAATATACTAAGGCATTTTACGGTAGGAATGCATTGAAAAGTGTATTTTATTATAGCAATACATTGAAAAAGGCCTTTTTATATATAGCAATATACTAAAGGCATTTTACGGTAGGAATGCATTGAAAAGTGTATTTTATTATAGCAATACATTGAAAAGGACTTTTTATATAGCAATATACTAAGGCATTTTTTACGGTAGGAATGCATTGAAAAGTGTATTTTATTATAGCAATACTTTCAAAAATTTTTTTTTATATATAGCAATATACTAAGGCATTTTACGGTAGGAATGCATTGAAAAGTGTATTTTATTATAGCAATACTTTTGAAAAAGGCCTTTTATATATAGCAATATACTAAGGCATTTTACGGTAGGGAATGCATTGAAAAGTGTATTTTACTATAGCAATACATTGAAAAATATTTTATATATAGCAATATACTAAGGCATTTTGTGGTAGGAATGCATTGAAAAGTGTATTTTATTATAGCAATACATTGAAAAAAGGCCTTTTATATATAGCAATATACTAAGGCATTTTACGGTAGGAATGCATTGAAAAGTGTATTTTATTATAGCAATACATTGAAAAGTTTTTTATATATAGCAATATACTAAGATATTTTATGGTAGGAATGAATTGAAAAGTGTATTTTATTATAGCAATGCATTGCAAATGCAATTATTCTAAAACAATTTATTGAAAAGATTATTTTCGTATGGAAATAAATTTTACTATATTTCTAAAACAAAATATATAACATGCAATTCGAATTAAATAATAACTGCACATATTCTGCATCCATCATAAAAAATTAAAATGTAGGGTTATTAAATACAAAATACTTCCAATAACTTGGTGTCGGGATCAGTTATGACAAATACGTGGTAGTCTAAACGGGTTAAACCAGAAGAATAGGATGAGTGTGGAATAATTTCCCAACGAAGCCATTTAACTTCATGTTTTTTTTTCTATGTTAGCCACCTTCTAAAAATAAAGCATTAAAAAATTTGAGTAATCACAATGAATATAGGAATAGACTGATATAATAACTATGTATGTATGTATGTATGTATGAATGTATATATATATATATATATATATATATATATATATTTATTAAAAGACATATTTTTATATTTAACGTTGTTATTTTATAGATACAAGTATTTAAGCAAATGCTCTGTTTATGATAAACAGTATTAAATAACATTTACCGGCCTGAATGTCGAGAAATTTTCATAGAAAATTTTCGTTCTTTGACAAATTCGAACCTGCATCCTATACGGAACCGTCATATGACGTGCCTTACCGCTTAGGCTACAAAGAAGCGTCGGTAGACAAGGTCGAATGGAGTTTATAAAACCAATTTTCGACCTTGTCTACCGAATATATTTATTTTGTAGCCTAATGACGGTAAGGCACGTCAGCGTATATGACGGTTATTTATAGGATGCAGGTTCGAATCTTGTAAAAAGAACGAAAATTTTCTATGAAAATTTCTCGGACATTCAGGCCGGTAAATGTTATTTAATACTGTTTATCATAAACAGAGCATTTGCTTAAATACTTGTATCTATAAAAATAACAACGTTAAACATAAAAAATATGTCTTTAATAAATAAATTGTCGGACCTTGTCCATTTCTTAATATATGACGTCATTTGTTTACATTCGATACGCCAGAGCAGTTATGAATGTACGAGATTCATGGAAAATTGGAGTTTATAAGCAGTAAATTCGACCTTGTCTACCGAACGCTTCTTTGTAGCCTAAGCGGTAAGGCACGTCAGCGTATATGACGGTTCCGTATAGGAATTAAATCAAAAGCATTAGTTCCATTTCATCCTCAAGCGAATTTTGGTGTAACTTTCAAAAAATTACTGGGTTTTAAATGTTTTACAGCTAAAATCTCATTTTCCATGGTTACAGAATATTCTAAAAATTGGACAAGGGATCCTAGGTATAATATTATGTCAGTATCATTATATATATTATTATATACAATTTGGTAAGGGGTTTTAATTTAATTGCAAAATTAAATTGGATTTTTTATTTTCTATTTTTGAAACATGGTTAGAAATTGTGTAGCGGAAAAACCATATTTTAAATCAATTAATTTTTTTATATATATATATATATATATATATATATATATATATATATATATAGAGAGAGAGAGAGAGAGAGAAGATAGATAGATAGATAGATAGATAGATAGATAGATAAGCGACTTATAATTTTTGTAGATTTTAAAAAAGTAATTTTATACAATTTTAAAGCATAATTTGAAGTTGTTTAATATTAAGAGAAAAGTTCGGAATCCGTGAATTTGGCTGAAAGAAAAAAAGAAAGAAAAGAAAGAAAGATAAAGAAAGAAAAAGAAAATGAAAAAAGAAAGAAACAAAAATAAAGAAAAGAAAGAAAGAAAAAGAAATATAAATATAGAAAAGAAAGATAAAGAAAGAATATATAAGAAAAAATGTTAAAAATAAAAAAAAATTTTCAAAGAAAGAAACTTTGTTTTTTCATTTGATAAAAATTGCTTTCTCCTTGTATTTTCGAAAATTTTGGAAGAGCTATGACAATGATGTTATTTGTTTAATAATAATAATAATAATAATAATAATAATAATAATAATAACTAATTTTAACGCGTGAAAATTTGATGTTTTTCCTATTTGAAATTTCCGATGAATCTTAATTCTTAAAGGTAATGATTGAATAAGCTCATGGCGAGTTCTGCCTCAATAAAATATCCATAGAAATTCCCCAATAGACTCGCTAAATATTTGATCTGTCTCTTGCAACTTTAACAAAATATTGCAATAAATATGAATGCTGGTCGTTATTTTAAGTGGGTAGAAATTTAAAAAAAACATTGACAACTTTTTCCATTTCACTGAAATAGCGGTTAAGTAGTTCTATCTTCTCTTCTTTCTCATTTTCTTTTTTCTTTTCTTTTTTTTTCTTTCTTTCTTTCTTTCTTTCTTTCTTTCTTTCTTTCTTTCTTTCTTTCATTTTCTCACTGAAAAGAAAGCAATGTCTTTTCCGCTCTTTCCACGAGATCAAAACGGAAGAAGAGTCCATTATTTATGAGATATTGATAGGAGACGTTAAACGCTTTTATCTTCTTTTTTTCTTTCTTTCTTTCTTTCTTTCTTTTTTCTTTATATTTCTTTTTTTTTTCTTTCTTTCTTAAATTTTTTTTTCGTTCTTTCTTTCTTTTCTTTAATTTTCTTTCTTTTTTTCTTTATTTCTTTTTTTTTTTTTCTTCTTTTCTTTCTTTCTTTCTTTCTTTCTTTTTTTTTTCTTTCTTAAATTCTTTTCTAGCCAAATTCCCGGCTTCCGAACTTTTCTCTTAATACTAATTTAGAATAATTCAGCAGACGATGTTATTTTATTTAATTAATGATATTTGGATTTTTGGCGATTTCCTTATTCGGTTTCCGTCGTCCGATACTGTAAATCTCAAAAAATGCCGCTTTTATCTCGATCGTCTCTATCTCACAGGTAGTGTCTTTCCTTCGAGAGGAGACTGGGTTTATTGTCTGGCACATGAGCCGTCCACAAAAAGGGGAGTGCTGAGAAATCTTGGACAATTTTTGCATGGTATTGCTGTTAAACCAGCTTAAAATATTTAAACATCGACCTTGTGTCTCATTCGGTAGCGACGTGAGCTCGTTGAAAAATAAATGCTTCTCGGCTGAGATCAAAATGTAGTATCTGTTATTATCAGCTTAATCGGATTTTCTTTGTTACTTTTCTTTTCTTTTCTTTCTTTCTTTTCTTTTTTTTCTTTCTTTCGTTTCTTTTCTTTTCTTTCGTTTCTTTTCTTTTCTTTTCTTTCTTTTCTTTTCTTTCTTTCTTTCTTTTCTTTTCTTTTCTTTCTTTCTTGCCAAATCCCCGTCTTCCGAACATTTTATTCTCACGCTGAAAACCAGGTAATGCCTTTTCCCGTCTTTACACGCGATCAATACGCGGAATAATCCATTATTTATGAGGTATTGACAGGACGTAACGGTCGTGCTAAGTAACCAAGTGTATGGTCCATCATTTATGAGATTTTGGCAGGAGACGTTAAAAATTTGATCTATTATATTTTCTTTCTTTTTTCTTTTTCTTTCTTTCTTTTCTCTCTCTCTCTCTCTCTCTCTCTCTCTCTCTCTGTGTCTTTCTTTCTTTCTGGTCAAATCCCCGTCTTTCGGACCGTTCTCTTTCCTTGATTCTCTCGTTGTAATCAAGTATTGACTTTTCACCTCTTTACACGCGATCACTACGCGGAATAGCCCAATATTTAATAGGTATTGACAGAACGTAACGGTTGTGCTAATTAACGAAGAGAGAGACGGAGACAATTTTAAATAGGAACATAATAAATTTATTTCCTTCTACAGCAAGTGTATAAATTAAAAACATTTGCTTTAACCTTGATTTTATTGTGACTTTATAAATAAGAAAATGGCAAGTAACTTGAATTTTCTTATATTTTACAAGTATAGGTTAATTGCAGATTTACAAACTGTATCAGATACAAATGAATATAAATTTTATGTCAACACATTTTCAATTGTTATCAACGCTGACCTTTTTTTTGTTTTACTGTTTGATAGAAAGTCTAATTAGTTTGATAAAGTCAAAATGGCGGCAGATATCCGAAAATTTTTCAGTGTTTTCTTAACTGAGGAAAAAGGTGGCTTGCGAATTTTATCGCCTCCAAGACTACACAGCTCTCTATTAATCATTTGAGAGACCCTTCTGTAACTTACATTAGTATCGCTTATGCTGACCTCCAGGAAAGTGAGTCGTTGCGCCTCCAAAACTAAACAGCTATCAATCACAATTGAAATTTTTTTCTTTCTCTTTCCTATCAGAAATGGCTTATGTATGACCTCTAAAGCGTAACTCGTTGCGAAAAAAAAGTTAATTTTTTTTTTCTATTAATCATCTGTGAAACCCCTCTCTGTCTTACGTTTTATTGGGTGATAACTATTGCAGGAGAAATTGACTATCATTGTGCCTTAACATGTCTAACGTTCTTAGCTGACATGAAATGGAAAGACCGTATTGAATTCATTACTAGGTCAGCTGCTGAGAGAGTTCGTTCACTGTATCGTGTTTGACAATATTTTCTCTAGAATCTGATTAGAATATTACTGCCACATATGGCCCGGTACTCCTGCTATTTATCTAGAGGTCCTTGATAAAATCCAAAGAAATATCTGCAATATTACTGGTCCCGATCTGGCGTCTCGGCCTTCCCACAGCCGTAAGGTTACGTCCCTGTGAATATTCTATAAACACTTTCATGATAATTATTTGGACGAGATCTTCGCTGTGGTACCTAGACAATTTTAATTTAAGCGCAGTACAAGTCCGGCGAAGACAGCTCATCAATTTGTAGTTGTGCCGGCTAAATATGACGGTAAATTCCATGATAACAGTTCTCTTCTCGCAATTCTCGCATGTGGAACTTCTTTCCGGCTCCATGCTTTCCAGCCAACTTTAATCTGCAAAAAATTAAATGCAATGTCAATTGCTATCTATTGACCCCCTGATTCTTTTGTTCTCATTCCTTAGAAATATTTCTGTTTCTAACTCTTCCACATCCAGTAACTCCTTGTGTATTGGTGGCTTTATTGTCTTGTTTGGGTAGAAAACAAAAAAGAAAAAAGTCAAAACACAGTAATTTCAGTTAATTACATTTTAAGAACATCCTATTTGGAATCTGAGTTGCGTTACAAGTTTTTATTGTACATTATTTACATTATTCGGACTATTGTCCTCACCCTTGTCGCCATATTTATTACAACGTTTCGGCCGTTATACGCTCCGGCCTTCTTCAGGTGGTTGGAATGTCGAACTGAACCCTTTATTTTGCTCACTGGAGTAGACAGTTCTAGTTCCACGAGCCATGTTTAATGGATGTCAGTTATCAGTTATCTCCTGTTAATTCCCCTCTGAAGGTTCTCCACTGCCTTACCCAAGTATTGAACTCACACTCTTTTGGGTCCTGTCACTGGATCTAACTAACACCTTTATCCACTGTGCCATGTGTCCTTGGGTATGAATTTCTGTGTACTATAAACCTAATGTCTTCAGCATCTTTTTTTTACCAGTGCTCATATTGCAATTTTTGTTGATATTATCTAGAACAGTCTACCCCAGTGAGCGGAATAAAGGGTTCAATTCGACATTCCAACCACCTGAAGAAGGCCGGAGTGTACAACTGCCGAAACGTTGTAATAAATATGGCGACAAAGATGAGGACAATAGTCCAAATAATGTAAATAGTGTAAATAATACCTCATCTTAGAAATATAGACAAAAGTTTTTATTGCTGTATATCTTGGAATTATCTTGCAAAAATTATAAATTCCAAATCCCATTGTGGCAAAGAGACAGAACTAGGGAGTAGTTTTATTAAATTCTTTAAACGCAAAACATGTTTCCGTAAATTACGTCAGTCTTTCGCGTTTTTTTCACACCTCTATAGTTCCATTCATCTATTTCCAAATAATTTCTTCGAGCTTGGGATGAATCATTCGCCAATTTAAGAACTTAAATCTCAGTTCTTTTCCGGTTGACCAAATTTGGCCTCTCATTTTTTTTCTTCTTCCCCAAATAGAAATATCTTCAATTATGTCATTAAACTTAATGAAGTCCTAGATAACCATCGGCTGAATCGGAATGATTTAAAATATCGATAAAAACAAACTTCCTACTTAACGTTGCCATTTGCAAAGACATTCCATTTTAAACAAAACAAAAGAAGAAATATACGCTTGGTAGACAATACATTTACAAAATAAATATCAAATCTTGGTAAAAAAAAAAAAATATTAAATCGTTTGTCCTTGAATTTGGCTCCTATTAAACTCACAATGCAGGACAACCTGTGATTATGTGTGACGTAGATATCTGTATAAATTTCGTGGGCAAACGCAAAGCAAGACAGAGTGGACAGTTTGCATTTAGCATTGAATTTGTCTAACGTACAGCGAATAACTTTATTTTTCTTCCCTGTATTTTTTTGCTTATTCTACGTAATATGCCTTCTTATACACTATATTATTTCAATGGTCGCGGACGGGCTGAGATATGCCGAATGCTTTTTGCAGCTGCTGGAGTCCAGTATACTGACAAGAGGTTCGAGTTTAATGAATGGGATCGTTACAGGAAAGGTATGTACATATACGAGAATATTTTTTTTTTTTTTTTTTTTTAAATAACATCTGTAATTGCTTTGCCCCACACATATGCTTACAAAGATCCCTGTTTACAATCTCTTTAAAAATCCGAAAACGTTTAAAATTCCGGTCTTCAGTAAAACTTTGGGAGTACTGTCAGTTTCACGATATAAATCGATTATCAGAAGCATGAAATAAGGAACATCTTTTAAGCAATTTGAATAGTGATCTATTTCATAGATCTGACGATAGTTCAAAGATCTTTTTCAAAAACATTCATTTTTATGGTGATATTAAAAAACGATCCACATATGAAATTGTGTCTCTATCACAGATAATTGTCACTAAAAAAATTCAACGTAAACCTGTTATTTTTAAACTTGCAAAACATATATATATATATATATATATATATATATATATATATATATATATATATATATATATATATATATATATATGTATTAACTATACCGTATTACTCGTGTAACGCGATCTCCATATATTCAAACCCCCAAGTTTTCACTTATAAAATGATTTTATCATGTAACTCGTGTATCATGTGATTACTTCTTTGAGAGACCAAATTACAATAGACTAACCTCTTTTCCTCTATCTCTTTATTCCATCTTCTAGTTAAATAAGTTCAGAACGTAAAAGAGAAGGATAAAAGTATCGTTAGTAACGCTATACTCCTTGCGTAAACGCGTGCAGACATAAACAACCGAACGAGAAACGGCTAAACATCTTAGAAACGTAAACAATGGAAAAAATGCATATTCACTATGTTTGTATTTCATAATACGATACCAATATATGAATATTACATGCATTATTATTGGATACAGTTATTTAAAACATCAGTTTATCAGAATCATGTTTATTTTAAATATAGCTGTTCTTTTTTACTACAGTAAATGGATCCATAGTTAGATGAATGGCCAGTAGTACATAAGCTAATGTTATACCTCGTGTATGATGTGACCCTCTTAAAACTAGCTTCAAAATTAGGTCTTCAAATGTCGCATGATACGCGAATATATACGGAATATATAACAAACCAATTTAAAAGAATATTTTTGGAAGTTACTTAAATCCTTTCTAGATTATAGAAATGGACAGCATATACAGTGGCCAAGAAATCGGGGATGAGTTTAATACGAACGAACAATACAAAACTTACCCTTTACTTTTATGTATTTTCATATGATTACCTATGAGAATGTTTTGGAATTTCATCTATGAATCTACTGTGGCCAAGAAATGGGGGATAAGATTAACAGTAAAGGACATTATAAAACTGATCCCCCACTTTTTATCATTCCTTTTTAGATTATCCAAATGGATTTTTTCTTACAGTATATACTAGCGTATCACATGATTTTGAAGGTAATGTGACTACAGTAAATCTGTATACAGTTTGGTCAAATGAATGAAGTAGGCTAGACTATGCGTCTGGATATATATATATATATATATATATACTGGCGTATCATGCGATGTTCGAAGACTTAATTTTGAAGCGAATTTTAAGCATTATACACGAGCTTTAAAATTAGCGTATCTACTGCTAGCCTTGGCTACGCCGTTCAACAAACTGTATATCCATTTACGATAGTCATATTTACTTCAAAATTGTCTTCAAAAGTCGTATAATACGCGAGTATATAAGGTAAATAAAAATCCTTATAGATAATCAAAGGAAGGGTTGATAAAAGTGGGGGATCAGTTTGGTATTTTTCTTTAGTATTAAACACAGCCCCCATTTCTTGGCCATAGTAGATCCATAGATGAAAAGCTAAAGCATCCACACAGGTAATCAAATTTAATGATGGTAGAAAGTGAGGGATCAGTTTTGTATTGTTCATTAGTATTAAACTCATCCCTCATTTCTTGGCCGCAGTAGATTTATAGATGAAATTTCAAAACATTCCAATATGTAATCAAATGAAAAGATGATACAAAGTGAAGGATCAGTTTTGTATTGTTTTTCTTATTAAACTCATCCCCCATTTCTTGGTCATTGTATTTGCTATCCATCTAGGCAGGATTTAAGTAACTTCTAAAAAATATTCTTATAGATTGGTTGGTAATACAGTGTAACCCGGATATAAGAGAGTTGTCTGGACCGGAGAATAAGTCTCTTATATCCGGGTTTCTCTTATATCCGGGTTTGGTCTATTTTATATACATTAACACAGGCTCTAATTTGGGACCAGAGAAAATCTCTCTTATATCCGGGTTTCTCTTATATCCGGGTCTCTTATATCCGGGTTACACTGTATATACCGTATATACTCGCGCATCATGCGACTTTTGAAGAGATCATTTTGAAGATAATTTTAAGAGGGTCGCATCATACGCGTGAATATAAAATTAGCGTATATACTGCTGACCCTGGCTACTCCGTTGACCAAATTATATATCGATTTACTGTAGACAAGTTTGCTTCAAAAGCCGCATAATACTAAAAGAAATCCTAAAAGATACTCAGAGGAAGGTATGGTAAAAGTTGAGGATCAGTTTTGTATTGTTATTTAGTATTAGACTCATCCCCCATTTCTTGGCCATATTAGATTCATGCATGAAATTCCAGAAATTCCCAATAAGTAATCAAATGAAAGGATGGTAGAGGATGTGGGATCAGTTTTGTATTGTTCTTTAGTATTAAACTAATCCCTCATTTCTTGGCAATCGTATTTGCTCTCCATTTCTATAATCTAGACAGGATTTAAGTAACTTCCAAAAAATATTCTTATAGATTATATATATTCGCGTATTATGGGGCTACCGAAGACCTCATTTTGAAGCTAATTTTAAGAGGGTCGCATCATACATTAGATATAAAATTAGCGTATGTACTGCTGGCCCTGGCTATACCGTTGACTAAACTATATATCGATTTGCTGGAGTCCAATTAGCTTCAAAATTAGGTCTGAAAACGTCGCATGGTACGTCGATTGTGTCTTTTCTAAAAAAATATTTTCATGATAATTTTTCTGACGAACTTTGTTCTCTGTCACCGAACCTTCATGAATGCAAGCGCAGTTGGCTTTGAGATCTGTTCTTGTTACAGTTGAAATGGCAATATGTATCCGTAAATTCTATGCTAACAGTTTCTTCACTCGCACTTCTCACTTGTGGAACTCTCTTCTGCCTTCTGACTTCCCAGTCAACTTTAATCTTCAAAACTTTAAATTTAATATCAATCGTTAATTTCTCTCTTCTTAATTCTTGTACTTTTATTATTCTCTCTCCCTAATAATATTATCTCCCTTTTTCACATAATCTCTAACATTCAGTAACCACTTGCGTCTTAGTGGCTTTATTCCCTTACTTGGGGTGAAATAATTTAAAAAAAAATTATAATGTTCATAAAACCGTATAGAATTTGAAAAATATATTTTAAACTATTCGTTTCCTAATTAATGTTTATTTATTTTTAAATTGCTTAGATATAAAGTGTACCAGTTTCGCGATTTTCGTGCTATTTCTCTGTATTTTTCTATTTTTAAAACAATTCTTACGATTACACTAGAAGATTACAGCTGTTGACCTATGACCATAATACCTGCTACCGTGCGTAAAGAAACGTTTTGCTTTAAGCAAAAAAACAGTATTAATTTAACAAAATCCTGTCAATTAATTCTGAAAACTTAGAAACAAATCTATACGAGAAATGTGGGTCCTTTATCCGGCCTCTAGCTTCACAATCAATTATGATTTTCCAAAATTTAAGTGTAATGGAAAGCGTTATCTTCTGTCTTCTTAATTCTTGTTCTTTTATTGTCCTCTCTCGTTAATAGTGTTTTCTTTTTCTCATATTCTCAATTTGATCTTCAAAAATTTAAATGCAATGTCAATCGTTGTTTTCTTTCTTCTTGATTGCTTTTCTTTTATTGTCCTCTCTCGTTAATAGTGTTTTCTTTTTCTCATATTCTCAATTTGATCTTCAAAAATTTAAATGAAATGTCAATCGCTGTCATCTTTCTTCTTAATTCTTTTTCTATTATTTTTCTCTCTCCTTAATAGTTGTTTTTCATATATGTTCTAACACTCAATAGCCCCTTGAGGTTAGCGAAAGAAAAGGACATTCCACTGAGAACTATGCAAGGAAATATGTTTTTATTCATATGTAACTATAGTATAGTCAGAGATTAGAATCTATTCGAGAGAATGAAACACTTATAAGCTTCTGTGAGTTTGAAATTCAAAACAATCTCCAGTCCATGTCAGAAAAGCGAACCTTGTGATGAAAACGAATAGTCGCCATATCTTCTATTTCGCTATTCGAATAGAGACCATAAATTAAATTTGAAATATAGTAAAAGAAAAAAAATCATTATGGAACATGAGAGTGACAGTCATGCAAGTTGTTATCAGAACACCGTGAGCGATCAAAATGGAATTTAGAAAAGATTTGGAAAAATATCAACAAATGGGTAATTTTAAACAAGTGCTCCGATATTGGTTATGGCTTTACAGGCATACTGAAATTATATAAATAACAGTAATCATGTTTTTTTTTTTTCCAAGCATTTCTCCCCAAGTAAGTCGGGAGTGTCATTAGTACGCAGGGGTTTACAGAGAGTGAAAGTAAAAGAAATGACTGGGTATATGGTGTGCGGGTGGATAAAAAAAAAAGAACGGGGTTCAATGCTTCAGAAGATGACGATTTTTTTACATTTAAATTTTTGAAGATTGAAGTTATTAGGGAAGTAAGGGGAAGGGAGTTTCTCTGTTGGGAAGTGCGAGAGAATAAGCTGTTGTAGTAGAAGTGGCGGTTACATTTCTTTCAACAGTATGAAAGTGGGACCAAGATGCCAACCAAGTAGCACCAATTCATGTAGTCGGGGCACCAGGGTCAATAGCTCGGAAGTTGCCATGAAAATATCTGTAGAAAAGACGGAGGGAAGCCACATCACCTCTATGAGAAAATAATGGTAGTCGAAATACCAAGTCACAACCGACTACATTGCAGATCCTTCTTTAGATTTTATCGAGAACCTCGAGATGAACATCGTGGGCATCAGACCATATATGGCAACAGTATTCCAAGCATAGGCGAATGTTAGATTTGTAGATGTACAGGATGGACTCAGAGGTAAAATAAACGTCTGCTACGAAGCAGAGAACCAACTTTCCTTGCAGTAGATGCACTTATTGATTCAATGTAGTAGTTCCATCTCAAGTCAGTGGAAAACGTGAGGCCAAGAAGGGGCCATGAGAGGGTTTCGAGAAGTCGAGCATCAACCATACTGATAGGGGTCAGGGAAGTTTCTCTATGAGGGTTAAATGAGAGCAGTTTCGTTTTGGAGTCATTCAAATTTACAAGACATTTCCTGCCCTAGTTATGTAAGATTAACATTAATACAGTAGATAAATAAATATATATATATAAAAGACATTTTTATTATGTCTAACAATCTTATTATAGATACAAGTATTTAAGTAAATGCTCTGTTTATAATAAACAGTATTAAATAACATTTACCGGCCTGAATGTCCGAGAAATTTTCATAGAAAATATTCGTCCTTTGACAGAATTCGAACCTGCATTCTTATACGGAACCGTCATTTACGCTGTTTTGCCTTAACCAAACTCGGCCACAAAGGAGCGTTCGGTAGGCAAGGTCGAATTTACTGCTTATAAACTTCAATCTTCCATGAATCTCATACATTCATAACTGCTCATGGCGTATCAAATGTAAACAAATGACGTCATACATTAAGAATTGGACAAATTCTTAATATATATATATATATATATGGAAATTTTCTCAGAGTTAACTTGTACAAAAAGACAATATTTATAAATGTACAATAAGACAATAGGAAAACTGTAATATTAGCCGACGCGTATCATCCGATGTGGACTTTATTTTAAGGCAAAAACGAAATGAATTTATTAAAACAAAGTAACTATTAATAACAAAACAAAATGTCTTTAGCAAGTGGAAGAATTTAGAAAATGCTATTGTATTCATATTGTTAACTGAAAATTAGGTCATGTACTGTCACGTGTGGAAATATTGCTTTTATTATTGTGTTGACGGATTCAACCATTTTCTTCCAGTTGCTAAGAACATTTGTTACAGATTTACAACTAAAATCAATATTACTGCAAAAGTACGCAAAGCACAATATTTTTAAATATAAACATGGAAGGTGTGAGTAATCTTTGACTGTCCGGCAATTCAATCTGTAATTTCGGATTCTGCTTATTTCTCATCCTACAAAGAACTAAGTATCATATATATATATATATATATATATATATATATATATATATATATATTTTTTTGAAAAATTGTTTTTATAACATAAATATGTTATAAAATCACTGGAAAAATAGCCATTATATATATACATATATATATATATATATATATATATATATATATATATATATATATATATATATTGCGTAAACTTTGGAAGGTCTGAGTAATATTTGACAGTCCGAAAATTCAATCATAATTTCGGATTCTGCTTATTTCTCGTCCTACAAAAGAACGTATCACCATATATATATATATATATATATATATATATATATATATATATATATATATATATATATATATTGCGTAAACATTAGAAGGTCTGAATAATCCTTGACAGTCTGTAGACTCTATCTTTAATTTTAGATTCTGCTTATTTGTTGTCCTAGTAACAAATTATCATCAGATATTTTTTAAAGTTATATTTTTCTCAAGCTATTACCAAGATATGCTCCGTATTGTAACATTCAATAATTGACGATAAAAATAAATATATATATATATAGAAACAGTATCATCCGACTCACCTTTCTGCAAATCAATTATCATCGTATGATTTGTATTTGCGAAGATATTTTTAACTGCAAATACGTAATAATTGGATTGGAATTCATTTTTAGCCATGTAAGCGCTTCGGATTTCTCAGAATTAAAAAGTAAAAACGAACGGGAATAAATATTATTCTAGAATAATTATTAGTGACGTTATATGTATTTTTATATTTTCTATTCTCTTGAATTTATTTCCGTATTTTTTGTTGTGTAATTATTTTTATATTATTCATTTATTATTGCCGATTTTAAAAACAAAACTTAATATCTATTCTTCTTTTTTACTTTGCAAAAACCAATTTCAAACAAAATATCTTAAATTATTCCAGGTCGGGGGCTGCCAAGTGTCTCCACCTCACGACGAAATTATGATACGTCAGAATGATTAATATTTTTATGGAAAATAATTTTTATTCAATCTTAAAAAAATAAACTTTGTTATTTTGGCTTGTTACTAACATGAAAAAATTAAATAATTTTAAATTGAGTTTTATTAAAGGAAAAACTATAGCGGTCCTTATTTTTTCGAAAATTAATTTAAATAAAAATAAATTCGTAAAACAAATATTTAACACGACTAATGTTTCCCGTAACTCATGTCTGTCTTTCATGATTTTTATTTATTTAAAGTCCTTTTTACCTTTTCAAAAACAAATATAAATTGAACCCATTCGGTTATAATTTATTTCATGAATATACAAATATTCATCTCTTTAGACCGAAGGTTTTTTTTAATAAATGGAGTCAATTCATCCAGACGAAAGTAGAAGGAGAGGAAAAATGAAAAAAAAATTATTAATATTAAAGGAGAAAGTAAAACAAATTCAATATTAGGTTTCAAAAATGGGGAGAGAGAGAGGGGGAGAGAAAAAGAGAGAGTGAGAGAAAGAAAACAAAGGAAAGAAGGACTAATTAAAAATGAGCCGATATGGTGACTTAGAAATGATGTTTTTTCTTTAAGGAGTTAACAAGATAAATTACAGGATAATGAAGAGAGTTATCAGATTTAAAATAGATACATTGAATTGTCTGACATTCATGTCATTTTCGATCTTTGAAACAATAAAAAAATTTAGCATTATAATCATACAATTTCAGATAATATATATATATATATATATATATATATATATATATATATATATATATAATTATTTATTTAAAAATATGATTCCAAATCGCGACATAAGAAGTCCCATGTTTCAAAAACAAGAGCCGAAAATTTCAATATAATTATTTACATTAAATTGAGTTAAAAATAGCTCTGTTCCATGGATTATTTACCTAACCAGTTCCTTCCTATTTTTCTATATATTTTCATATTTTATATATATATATATATATATATATATATATATATATATATATATATAGATAGATAGAAAGATAATAGATAGATAGATAGATAGATGTGATTTTTATATATAGATTATATATTTTCCATTTTTGATTTAAAAATTTTGCCTTTTACCAGGCAGCTATTAAATACATTTTGGGTAAAATTCTGGAGGTCCTGATATGAAAAGGTCTTCTATGAACTCTTGAAGTTGCTATTTCCTAACAACACTTTTTTTTCACATTCGGAAAATTGTCATTTCGGGTTTGATAGAAAAGGCCAGGCGAGTTCTAAAAGACTTTCCGGGGATGTACTTACTGGATGCTGCTTTATATTCTTATTATTGACTAAACTTTTTAAAAAGGTTATATATGATGGAACTATAAATGTGCATTAAGATTTGTATTCACAACCGCTGTAATGCAGCACATTATTTTGCCATACGTTCCTCTTCAGTGTTTGGTGAGATATTGTCACGACATATATTCCGGGTATAACAGCGAAATTGTCCAGATCTTGTAACAGCAAAATTGTCCAGATCGTTAACAAAAAAATTGTCCAAATCGTGTAACAACAAAATTGTCCAAATCGTCTTAACAGCAAAATTGTCCAAATCGTAAAACAACAAAATTGTCCAAATCGTGTAACAGCAAAATTGTCCAAATCTTTTAACAACAAAATTTGTCCAGATATGTAACAGCAAATTGTCCAGATCGTGTAACAACAAAATTGTCCAAATCGTGTTAAAACAAAATTGTCCAAATATCATCATGTAACAACAAAATTGTCCAAATCTTTAAAAAACAAAAAATTGCCCAGATATAACAGCAAAATTGTCCAGAAAATGTAACAACAAAATTTTTCAAAATTTTAACAACAAAAAAAAAATCGTTTAACAATAAAATTGTCCAAATCGTTAACAAAATTGTCCAAAAATGTAACAACAAAATTGTCCAAATTCATTAACAGCAAAATTGTCCAACAAATTTTAAACAAAAATTGTCCAGATGTCTTAGATTTTACTTTGAAACAGATCGTGTAAAGCAAAATTTCCAAATCGTGTAACAGCAAAAAAAGTCCAAATCATGTTGTATTCAAAATTGTCCAAATATATTAACAAGCAAAATTGTCCAAATAAAATTAAAAGCAAAATTGTCCAGAAAATTAACATTCAAAATTGTCCAAATCGTTTAACAACAAAATTGTCCAAATCGTTAATGCAAAATTGTCCAATCACAATAACAGCAAAATTGTCCAAAATTGTAACAACAAAATTGTCCAAATTTAAACAAAAAATTATCCAAAAGATTTAACAACAAAATTGTTTATCGTTAATAGGAAAATTTGTATAAAATCAAAAAATTGTCCAAAAAATATAACAGCAAAATTGTCCAGATCATGTTTTAAAAATTGTCCAAATCATTGTAACAACAAAATTGTCCAAAGAATGTATTAACAAAATTTTTCCAGATGTTGTAACAGCAAAATTGTCCAAATAATGTAACAACAAAATTGTCCAGATCGTGTAACAGCAAAATTGTCCAAATCGTGTAACAGCAAAATTGTCCAAATATATAACAACAAAATTGTTAAGATCGTGTCCAAAGCAGCATGACATGAATTATCCATGCTACAAAATTTTTAATATCTAAAAAAAACACTAAACTAATTAAGTTTCATTTTTTTTTTCAGGTTTTCAGTTAAGATATTTTGCCATCTTGACATAATTTGTCGTAAGAATCACTGAAAAACCCTTTGAGTTATTCAGCAAGAAAGGAAACAGTTTAAAATCGTATTGCGTAAGATCCACTATCTTCCCAATTGGGCAATGGTGAGAGGAAAAAGATCATTTAGTCCTTCAGTGATGGTAGCAACATTCATACTCTGGCCTCCATTTTCAAAGTCCATTCAAGAACCATCAAAAGAACGGTGAATAAGTTTAGAAAAGAGGTAACAGTAGAGAGGAAAACTGAATCAAGAGGTCACAGCAAAAAGAAGGATCATCATTTCAACTTAGAGCTAAATACACTCTTGTTGTTCAAAGTTGAGTGCAATAGTGTTATAAAAACCTTGGAGAATTCCAGTAAGATATCTTTAATCATTTCTAAGATACAACGGTTCAAAGCTTAATCTAACAATTAGACAATTTTGCTGTTGAACGATTTGGATAATTTTGCTGTTACAACTGGTATATTTGTGTGTGTGTAAAGATCAACGTATAGATCTACTATCTTCGCCACTCTCCGAAACGGCTCAGAGTCATTGCTCACTTACTGCCATCACCTGGAACTCCTCGAACGATTCCACCAGCGCTGTCCCCGCACAATCGTTAACATTTACTGGAGTGACTTCATGATCAATATTGAAGTCCATGAAAAGGCGAGGATCACCAGCATTGAGACCATGCTGCTGAAGTCTACGCTAGGCTGGACACATTTCCAGGATGGAGAATCATCGCCTGCCTAAAATTGTATTGTACGACTTTCAGAACCAAAGAAGCGATTCAAAGATTCCCTGAACAAATCCATCGGTGCCTGTCACGTCAACCATTGCCAATAGTCAGCCCTAGCTAAGAACCGTGATGTCAAGCGTCTCACCACCAACCATGCTGTCTCCTGCTTTGAAGAGACCTGCAGGGGCCACTTTCATGGACAAAAGGCAGTGGAGAAAGTACTGCAACGCTATGCCATCGAACCCAGTCCGAACTTTCAGCTACAATTACTGCGACCGTGTATGCTTGTCATGCAGTGGACTTATCAGTCACAAACGTGCCTGAAAGCGACCTGTACAGTCTCCCTCTAGATCTTCGTTTGGCGAAGCGAGGTCATAACTTAGTTAAAGGTAGTAACAGCATAACATTAGTATTTGAATAAATGAATAAGTATTGTCCTTTTTTTTTTCAAATAATTCTTTCACTATTCTTCAAGTCATACTATCTGAATTAAAGGAACCATCCCTATTATAGTTACCCATCTGAAATCGCTCGACAAAAACATTGTCTACTATGTTCCGCCATTGAGCACAATGACAGGATTCGAAATCCAGTAATGGACTTCCGTTATGTGAAGAAGAGGGCTCAAAATAAAACATTGGATGGAACACATTGATATATTTAAAAGGAATATTCCACATCAGCTAAAAAGTTCTTGATCACTTTTATTACAATTTTCTACTTTATGTGAATTCGTCTTCTCAACCCTATATTATAATAAGCGAGAAACATTGAAATAAATTAAGTTCATATTTTTTACAAATAATTCTTTTCACTATTATTCGATTATGAAGAAAAAATGGCCACCATTTCTAGTGATCGAGGCCTCAAAATAAAACACTCTCCGGTATCTATTTTAAAATAGACTCTTTGTTGAATGTTCAAGACCCTTCACTTTCTATCATTCGTAGACCGGTCTGTAATCTACGTTTTGCAGACGACATTGACCTCATAGCAGCTGGTAACAGTGAGCTCCAGGACTTGACTAACAAAATTATTGAAAAAGTAGAGGCATATGAATTAGAGGTCAGCTCCGAGAATATCAAACTAAATTTTAAATACTTGTCAGAAATCTTGTCTAAAATATCTTATATATAATATACAGGGTATGATTGTGTGTTTGTGCGTGTGTCTAAGGAACTCTTCCGCTCTCACTGTTCCGATTTCAATGATTCATACCTCATTCAGAAGCCCTAGAGCCATTTTCGTTGAGCTTAGGTCCAGAGTTGCCAGTTTATGCGAGTGTAAAAATATATATTAATATATTATACTAGCCATTATCGTAGCTTTCATGGTTCAAGGGGAGTAACCGTTTCCTTACTTTCCCTATCTGGCGGCATTTAAGAGGAGGAGCTTTGGTTTGGCCATTATCACAATAGCTTAGATGGAGTAGACGTGATAGACATCAATAGACTATAGAAAAACTCAAAACTGATCGTTGCATGGAAGTATTGACTTCATTTTAAATGTTCAGCGATAATATTTCTGCTGCCACTTAATTTAAAGCCGATTTGATATACGTAGATCCTTATTTTCCGTACAAAGAATCAATTTATTTGATGGGTGACAGAACAGGGATCAATTTATAAGATAAAATTAATATCGTGTAACGATGGGAAAATAGAAATTAGAATTAGCTATACATTCAACATTTGAAGAGTTAGAGAAACATAATTGCTAATGAAGTAAAACCTATATTATGGAAGTTATATGAATAAATGCGAATTAATTAGCAAAATAACGATTGGAATTCCTAAATTAAAAATGCATCAGCTCTACTTTATAGTAATGTATGCAGGTATTTTCTCGTTCCCCACTAAAACGAGAGGTGACACAAGGTCGTTGAAAAAGTGGTGATATGTATTAGCATCATAACACCGAAATAGGGAAAAAAATTCCCCACAGCCGAAATTACCGTCAGTTGCGCTGGCCTCAGTTGTTGCACCGATCCCTCCCTCTGGTGCAATGGGAGGCGCTGGCCTCGGTCAGCTGTTCCCCCAGGGCTGGGCATCTCTTCAGTCTAATTTTCTATTCAGTTGCCCCTCTGTCCTTTGAAGAGAAAATTTGACTGAGCGCTTTCTGTCCAAGGACAGAGACGCAATTGAGAGATGATAAATAATACAAAAAATAAAAATTACTTTATAGTAATTGCTGCGGTGTTTACTCATAATCCCCCCCATCGAATGAGATCTGACACAAGGTCGGATTAATGTGGGGAATGAGCGCGTACACCCGGGCAGGGACAAAAAATGAAGTCCCCGCAACCGTTGGTTTGCTGTCCTCAGTGCGAGCACCGATCCCTCTCTCTTGTGCAATGGGAGGGCGCGGCCTCGGGCAGCTGTTCCCCGGACTGGGCATCTCTTCAGTATAATTTTCCTCAGTTACCCCTGAGCTAAGGACAGAGACGCAACTGAGAAATGATAAATAATGTGCATAAATCACTTATAGTAATTTATGCGCTAAAGGCTCAATATCGGTATTATAGATTATTTATTTCTAGGCAATATCACTTTTCAGGTTTAAATAATTTGCTTATTGATTTAAAAAAAAGTATATTTCATTAATTAACTGTCCTTCATTACTGTTCTTTTATTCAAGGAATGTTTTGATTTTCATATCAAAAATAGTTCTGTTTAGGAATATTGTCTTCTATAGTGCACGAAAGTGTTTGAAATTTTCATTTTACTTGGCCTTCAACAAGTTGGCATCTATTTGTAAAACTTTCTATAACAAGCCAATTTATGAATGAAATGTTCATTTAAAAATTTTTTTCAAAGATTTCACGTAGTGAATATATGTTATTTTACGAATCGATGGCTGCTAATATTAAAATAATTGTAGGACTTAGTCCGTTTCAAAATATATGATGTCATTTATTTACGGGACAGCGTCGAGCAGATATTAGCTTTTTAGGGAAATCATGGGAGGTTTGTAGTTTAAAAACAATAATTTATCCTTGCTAACCTGTCGCTTCCTCTGTAGCCGAATGGAATATATATAACACGTCAGACTATGTGAAGGTTCTGTGTAGGATACAGGTTCAATTCCTGTCGGAGGACATATATTTTCTTTGAGATTTTTCGGACACTCAGGCCGGCAAAGAATGTTTATAATAAACAGAGCGTTTACTTAAATATTTGTATCTATAAACCTAACATATAAACAAAAAATAATTCTCGAACTTCACCCATTTTATTTTCTGTCGAGTGAAGAAAGCTTAGTCGTAGAGACCCTGACTGACACCAAATAGGTTGGGTTTCAGTCTGGGCTTGAGGCATTCGGATATCTCAGTGAAGATCTGTAATACAGTGAAACAATACTGCCTGCGAATGACATATATATATTTATATTTATATATATAGATATACACACACACAAATTGAGTTTTAAGAAATTTTCATATTGGAAACGAGAAATCAAATTGTATCAACTGAACTGAAGGGCCTACTTTAAAGGATGTTAAATGCTGAATTGATGTTGTAGTTTTCCTTATATGGTACTAGTCCCGACATTTTTTGATCGGACGATGTATTATCATAAGTAGTATTCACTATATATTTTAATTCTCTTTCTATTTTTTTTCTTGCAGATATGCCGTGCATGTGTGTTCCTGTCCTTGAGATAGACAGCAGATATAAGATGCCGGAAACTATGTCCATTTCAAGATATTTGGCGCGAGAATTCGGTAATGTCTAACTGAATTTCTAGAATGATGAGTTAAAATTATTATTTACTTTCATACTAATGTCCTCAACTTTGTTGCTACAATCACCTGATCGTCTTCTGGCTGAAATTATGGGATGAGAAGTTACCATTATTTAGGCTCACACTAATATCCTCATCTTTGTTGTTATTGTCACCTGATCGTCTTCAGTCTGAATTTCTGGGATGACTGTTTTATCATTATTTATATTCAGACTAATATCCTCATCTTTGTTGTTATTATCACCTAATTGCCTTCTGTCTGAATTTCTGGGATGTGTTATCATTCAGACCAAAAATCCTCATCTTTATTGATTATCACCTAAATATCTTCTGTCTGAATTTCTGGGATGAGGGTTATCATTCAGACTAAAATCCTCATCTGAATTGTTATTATTATCATCGCCTTCAGTCTGTCTGGGATGAAAAATTATCATTATTTTATTCAGACTAAATTCATCTTTTGGGATAATTGCCTTATCTTGAATTTCTGGGATGAGGAGTTATCATTTCAAACTAAAATCCTCATCTTTGTTGTTATTATTTTAAATGTCTTCTAATATCATAATTTCTGGGATGAGGAGTTATCATTCAGACTAATATCCTCATCTTTGTTGTTATTATCACCCGATCGCCTTCAGTCTGAATTTCTGGGATGAGGAATTATCATTATTTATATTCAGACTAATATCCTCATCTTTGTTGTTATTATCACCTAATTGCCTTCTGTCTGAATTTCTGGGATGAGGAGTTATCATTCAGACTAATATCCTCATCTTTGTTGTTATTATCACCTGATCGCCTTCAGTCTGAATTTCTGGGATGAGGAGTTATCATTATTTACATTCCGACTAATGTCTTCATTTTTGTTGTCATTATCATCCGATCAACTTGCGTCAGAATTTGGGGGTTAGCAGTTAGAATTTTTTTACATTATTTACATTCAGATTAATGGTATTATCACAGCGTTATGACCGTTGTCCACTCCGGGTGTTTTAAGTTCATATAGATCCAGGTAGAGAATTTGGAACCCTTTATTTAATCCATGGGGATGTATCGTTCTTGGACGGTTATCCATGTCTAAGGATATCTCGTTTATTTCTTTAGTACAGCTCATTTATTGCGTGTCCTGTTTCTACTGACTCTAAGTCTAGATTACCAGACCCAGGTATTGAACACGCATTTGAGGAAATGAGAATTCGTTTGGACAATTCCGATTTAAATGATAATCACAAACACCGGTTGAAACACCTGTTCTCGTACGAAGGTCTATTCATTCTACAGTGGAAATGACTAGACGAAACCGTAAGTTCTATGCTAGGTATTTCTTCTCGCGCACTTGTCGCTCTTTCGACGCCATGCTTTCTAGTCAAGTTTGATCTTCCAGAATTGACTTGACCCAAAGCGTTGACATTTCAATTCCTGGCCTCAGCAGGGAGAACAAACAAATGGAGAGTTGAGTAATCAAGGGGAATTAACTGAAACTTAGATATCCAAAAGGTATGGCACGTGGAATTAGATCAACCGCGGAAAGATCGACACTGATATCCGAAGACGTATTGGGATCGCTAAAGATGCCTTCCAGAGCTAAGCAAAGTATTAAGAGACAGAAAAATATTCGTTAGGAACAAAGGAAACTGAACTGAAATGTGACGTGATATCTATTTTTGTGATGTCAACGAACACTCGTTGCCACTTTTGTAATGCCAACAAATTCTCGTTGTCCTTTTCGTAATGCTCGTAGTAGTAGAGACTTTGTAATCGCAGTTACAACTATAGTACGCCGTTAAACAATACTAGTGTTAGACGCCTTCGAATAGTACCCGCATCATAGTACTTGCTTGATAATACTCGCTCGAAAAGTAACCACCAAATAGTGATCCGAATGGAGAATTAGTATAGTGAGTAGAGTAGAGAATAGCGGCCCTTATAGTAATAGAGGATAGAGCAGAAATAGCGACCAGAATACTAATAGAGGATAGACTAAAAATGGAGATCAATTAGACACACACTAACTCCCACATATGCGGTTCCTCTTTGGTCACGTTGTCTACGTAATTCAATAATGGGATCGCCTGTGTTTGCTCACTGTGTTCAAACTCAAGTGTCGGCAGCGACACTTTATTCCTATATAACAAGAATAAGCTTATATTATAAAATTTATCTATTTATAACCGTCCATAGAATGTAAACCGCTAGCCACCCCCTACTGACTAGTTAGATATTCAGTAACACTTTATTCCTATGTAACACTATTCTCCTGTGTGGCAGCGAAAGCTGGACAGTCTCCTCAAATATGAAGAAAAGACTTGAAGCAATGTGGTTCTACAGAAAGATGCTGAGGATACCATGAATCGAATATGTGAGCAACAACGAAATTTTGGAGATAATGGAAACAAGAAGGAAAATTATACTTAACATTTTCTAGGGCACGTAATGAGAAAAGAGGGCTTGGAAAATCTGATACTCACAGGACAGATAGAGGGAATGAGGGATAGAGGAAAACGACGAATAACATACTTAGTGAGCTTGAGTAAATGGATGTCGAAACAGTGTTTAGAAGAAATAACGGAAAGGCAAAATTTATTAAGAGTTAAAAGAGACAGGAAGTTGTGGAGAGCCATGATAGCTTATGCCTCGAGGGACCACGAAAGATGAAGAAGTTGGCTTGGGTATTCACATGATGTAGAAAAATACGTAGGGACCGAATATTTGAATTTCAACGATGTTTTAGAGAAAATGAAAACAAAAAGGAAACTTGTACTTAACATCAGGAAGAGACAGTTGAAATTTCTGGGGCACACGATGAGGAAGAACGGCCTGGAAAATCTGGTACTCACAGGAAAGATTGGGAGATAAAGGAAAGCAGTGTGTAACATACTTGATGAGCTTGTTTAAATGGATGGTAGAACAGGGTTTGGGAGAAATAACAAAAAGACAAAACTTATCAAGAGCTACAAGAGACAGGAAGATGTGGAGGGACATGATCAACTAGGTTCTGAAGGGACACAGCACGTAAAAGAAGACCCTTGTGGACTAAATAAAGGGTTGCGTTCAAAATTCCAAATTTCACCTGAAGAAGGCCGGAATGTACAATGGTCGAAACGTCGTAAATACGGTAACAAAGATGAGGACAGCAGTCAGAACAATGTGAATAGCTGAAAAGAGATGGTTACTTTGGGGATATTCAACATAGACAAACTAGATTAATAAAGAATCTCTTTTTTGGGGGGTGTTTCTCATGTTGTCCACGTCTTGAAAAATAAGTAAATAAAATTTAAAAAATAAAAGTAGAATATTTCATTGGTTATTTACTTAGATATCTGCTAACGGCTTTCCATTGCTTTTTAATGTCTTTTACAAAAATCGAAAAATTTTAATAAATTTCTTCCCCCCATAAAAAACAAAAAAAAACAAATACGCACTCATCATTATCTCTTCGGCGAAAATAAATATTAATAAAATTCTTTTTGAATGAAAATTTTATGGAAGAATAAACAAAATGGACATTTTAGAATTGATTAATATCTGCGACTGTTTTTATGAAATGATTTTGCAAATTGATTACATGAGGTTTTCCAAAAAAAGAACGGATTACAAATAGGGTAAAAACTTATTTTTAAGGAAATATGCTCAATTTTAATTTCTATATCTTTTAATACATTATCTATATATTTTATATAAGATATATATTAAAATGATCATTAAGAGTAAAAGACATTAGCAAAGACGAGTGTCGATTTATTTTTGTAAATATTGACTGCTTCTATGAAATCATGCACGATTACATTTACTAAATTGGAAGAACGATGGATTAAGGGAATTGAGTCATTTATTTCGAATCTGCTCAACATTTATTATTACCATCTTTCAAAACACTATCGAAAAGGATATGGATTATAGAATTTAGTAAAATGATCATTAAGACTATGAATATTATTTTGAGCGTCTAGTTTTTTTGTAAAAAAAGTCTTTGGAAAAATTTAAATTCAGTTATTTCGAATCTGTTCATCAGAAGAATATCGACGTCTTTGAAAATATTAAAAGAAGTGGATAGGCTAAAGGCAAGAGCAAAATCTCTATCTATAAAAGGCAGGATATTGTGTGTGTGTGTGTGTGTGTGTGTGTGTGTGTGTGTGTGTGTTGTGAATGCATTGTGTGTGTGCAATTTTCGACGGATTTCATACCAAAATTTTCTTGAACATGCTCCAACTTAGCGGGAAGGCCAAGACCGATTTTGCATTTTCAAATTCCCATCGATAGTGGAAATAATCGATTTTTCATGCTTCTACGGCAGTTTTCATGTAGTTTGCGGCCATTTTGTACTGGCCAGAGTGAGAGCCAATAGCTGGCTGCCACAAATAGGCAGGAAGATTCTTATTGGCCAGCGTGAGAGCCAACAGCTGACTGACACGAATGTTAACTAGCATGCTAGCATGCAAAAAAAATCGATAGCTGCATTCGTCACAAATTGGGAAAAATTTAAATCTGCATGGCAATTTACTCCAATTGGCTCATTCGCTTGCTTTAAACTCAACGTTGATTCTGATTCCGCAGAACTGGGTTGGGTGTGAAAAAGTATTTTGTTGTTAACATTCTTTTTCATTCGGTTTTTCCAGTTACGAGTTTTTTTTTAAAGCTGATCGTTTTGTGTTCATTTTGTTTAGTTTTTTTTTCGTAACAGATTTAATGTTTAGTATAGAGCTTAGAAAAAATTCGCAGTGTGAGATAGGCAAGAAATAAGGCATGTAGCAACATCAGCACGGCAAAGGGCACTCCTTTAAAAAGGCAAGGAAATGAAAAAATATTTTAAGTCAAGAGATAGCGATTGCTGTATGAGTCGTACGATTTTTTTAATCAAGCACGGGCAACTTCGGGCCATGCTGCTAGTGTTAATATATACTACAAATATTATACATAAAGGAGAAATATTATATTCCTTTACCAGTCTTGAATTTGTTAAAATCATTAAGATTGAGTCCTTATTTTGACTGGTTAATTTTCACTTTTTCCAAAATTCGTTCGTAGACGAACAGTAAAGAAATTGATTAAGTATATTTTATGGAAGATTATTTAATCGATTTTTTATAGATCATTTAATTTTCCATCAGTGTTGAATGAAAAGAATTCAAAAATCGGTTCAAAACTGTATTTGGGAATCGGTTCAAAATCCTTTATAATAGATGTTATTTCAGGAAATTTTTTTATAAAATATTTGTTTTTATTTTTTTCTGCGTGTTAAATTTTTTTGTAAACTTCACAGTAATTTATTTTTATTTAAGTCTATGTCAAGTATTCTGATGAAATACATTCCACCATTATTTAAAAAAATGCTAAGACCTGACATAACCCATAAATAAATGAAGAATATTTACCTTCCGTATTCATTGGTGAGATATAAGTTCCACTCGAATAGCTTCTTCCCAACATCTAAAACCCAGAAATTATTGAAACCAATTTTAATTTATTCCAGTTTAGGGTTAACCGTTATCTTATATTTTTGTTCGAATGATATGTTATGAAAGGGATATATTTGAAAAGTTAGCTAAGTGGGAAATAATATTTTGTTTTAACCAATATAGAACACAATAGCAGTAATCGATATGGTTTTTGTATCTTTATAGGTAATAGGCGTAACCAATAGAATAGCCAATGGCGTAGTTGAAAACAAGAATCACAAAAAATTCTATCGTAATAACGTCCGTAAATATTTATGACGGACACCAGCCAATCATAGAAAAAGGAAAAAATTTGGTGTATATATTCCATTATATCACCGCAGGAATTCTATTTTATATTTTTTGTTAAGTGAATATTGAACATTATTACACAGGGTGAATACCTATTAAAAAATAAGATAAAATATAAAAAAAAAAGCTAAAAATATATAAAATATTTATTTTAATCTATCATTTTTAACCAATTGCCACAAGGAATGCAGCGGAGAAACCACAAGTAATTTAAATAAATATCATATGAGCAGAAATAGGATTTTTTACAAAACAATACACTCATTGCATCAGCAGCTTGTCGTATTCAGCCTGGCCATATATTTTCAGAATGCTATTTTAATTAATTGATTTTAAAAATTTTTGTTTTATAGAAAGTAAAAAATTTATAGATGAAAAAATTTATCATGTTTTCAGGATCTTACGGCATTTCAACTAACTTTTAGATCTATTATTCAATGTTGGATACTATAAAAATGAAAAAAAAAATTTAAAAAAAAAAGGCAAATATATAAATATGACGATAAACAAAAAAAAAAAATTTCAGCGTTCCAGCATTTTCAGTGTTTCATAGGTTTTTATATTTAGCCTATAAGAATACATATATATAATTTTACATTGAAAAAAAAAACAATTTTTAGTTATATTATTTTATTCTTACATTTTGTCTTTTTTTCAAATGAAGTAATGATTTGTTTTCTAGTTTTTTTTAAATAAATGTTCATCAAAATAAATTATCTATCATTGATTAAAATTATTAAATATATATATATATATATATATATATATATATATTAATATATAAATATTAATGTGTAAAAAAAAAATATGTCATATTTGTCTAAAAATTAATACATTTTAAATTACATTTATAAAAATTGTCAATGATGGCTAATCTAAGTTCCGGTTTAAAAAAAAAAAAAATAACTTCCCCTCCAAAAATTTGAAAAATTTCCTATTTAGCGTAGATGTGACATTAAATTGGTTGATTAAGACAAACCTACAAATCAACTTTTAATTTTAACCATGTATTTTCTTAAATCGCTTTTAAAATATATATTTATTTTTTTTTTGAATTTTTTTAATTTAAAGGTACAACGTTAAACTAAAACAGAATTTTATTATTAAAATAGGATTTTCAAAATGCTTTTTTTATTTGAATTTAAATTATATATATATATATCTATATATATTTCATGAAATTATGTTTCTAAAATAATATCCAATAATGCATTTCCTATATGAAAAATTTATAAAAACAAAGAATCTTAATATTCAAAATTAAAATAAAATTTAATAAAACAGACCAAATTTAAGGTTTTAATAAATTATTTATCACAAACCTTTTAATATTTCTGGATGATCGATATTACAATTCAAAAGGTTAAAATGAAAATGATATGGGATAAATATATAGGAAAATGTACATCTAACAAAATTCCATAAATGGACAAAACTTTTAATTTTATTCACTTCGTTAATTACATATTCTTAAAAACGGCCCATCAAAAAATATAAATTTTTTTGATATTTTTTATTTCAACCTTTAGTAATTTATTTAAATGAAAGAAATTCTTTAAAAAAATTAATATATAGAAATAATTTATTAAATGGAATTTAAAAATTTTTTATATAATAATTTATATATACTCTATATATATATATAGAGCTTTCCGGATAAATATCCTTGGGTTATAATTTACAGGATTAAATAGTTTTATATAAAATATATAAATAATATATATATATATATATATATATATATATATATATATATATATATATATAATTATTTTTATAAAAAAATTATAACATAAGTATGTTATAAAATCACTACAAAAATAGCCATTTTGTTTCAACACACTCTGTGTCTTATCAAGTGATGATGTTGAAAATAAAATAAATGGTTTTAAAAGTTTCAGATTAATTAACGATCCTACACTAGGGGGAAACATTGTTACAAAAGCTAGAATAACCAATCAGAAACCAAGTATAGAAAGATTCAAAAGCTTGACAACGAAATCATGTTATAATATCTATTCAGATCTTTAAAATATGTGTAATATTAAAAATAATTTATACTAACTAATAATTATAAAATTATATGATAAAATTTAATATTAAAATTAAAAACTGGCAATTTTAAAAACCAAATTTAATCACTATTAAGTTTAAAAACTACAAAATTATTGAGAAAAAAAAAAATATATATGTTTATTCAATTCATTTCTTCATTGAAATTCATTTGACAAGACAAAAAAGCTACAATATATCCGGTCATTTGACAATACATGTATATATATTTTTTTTTTAATTTCTTTTTCCGTTTTTATTTTAAAGTTTGTGAATGTGGTCTTAAACTCACGTAAACACAACAAAAAAACAACAAATTACAATCAGATTATAATATATAGACATAATTATATATACATATATATATATATATATATATATATATATATATAAAAAAAAAAAAAAAAAAAAAAAAAAGGTGGGACGAGACAGGAACATCTCTACAGCCCTTTATGAAAAAAAAAAGGAAACGGGGAAACCAACATTTATACACACACACAATTAAATGTGAATACACTCTACATACACATAGACACCTATAAATACACATACACACATCCACAGACAATGACATAGACAATCAGATACCACAACCAATAAATATTTA
Source organism: Acanthosepion pharaonis (assembly GCA_903632075.3). Lineage (NCBI taxonomy): Eukaryota > Metazoa > Mollusca > Cephalopoda > Sepiida > Sepiidae > Acanthosepion > Acanthosepion pharaonis. Next base: position 256,256 of record CAHIKZ030002558.1, read on the forward strand.
AGACTTAAAGTATCATTAAATAAATGCTAACCACTTATTAAATTATAACTTAAGCGAGCAAATATACAAAAGATAAAAATGGTTAAAAATAATATTATTTAATATATTAAAACGAAAATTCTAAAACCATAAATATCAATAAAAAAAATATATTTTAATCATATAAGTTGATAATAGTTTCATTATATATTAGCAAAAGAAAAACAGGATAAAGAAACCCACAGAAATAAGTATTACATTCATACGCATATACATATATATACAACGCGTCAGATTGGAAAATTCATATATATAAAAATTATATACTTGGGTATTTGATATATATATATATATATATATATATATATATATATATATATATATATATATTGAAACAAAGACCTGATACCACAAAACAGGAATATTGATTGAAATAAACATAATTTTATGTTTAAAAATGTTTGCTTATTTATAAATTCAAATTTTGGTAAAAAAAATGAACTAACAATTTTGATTTTTCTCTCTTGCTGTCTAAACGTTTCTGAGGGACCTAAAACTTGTACAAATATATTTGCTATTTTAAATGATCTTCAGTCTGATCAATAATTGTGATGATAGTATCCAAACTCAGAACCTTTTTTATTTCAACTCCCCTTAACCTTTTTATAAATTAACAAAAAATACAGGATATATTTATTTTCATCAAATAACCCCAACTTAAGAAAACGCGAGAATATTCGAGGATACAAATTAACTAAAAAACCAAAAATCCTTTCTGTGACACCAGAAATGAAATGGTTACATTATCTATGACACTCAAAAGAGAGAGAAAAAAAAAACGGAAGAGAAAAGAACACGGAGAGAGGACAAAGAGAGAAGGAAATGATGAGAAATAACCACGACATTCGACACATACGCACAAACACGCCCACGCGTACACATACACGCACACTCACTCACACATACAAAAAAAAAAAAAAAAAAAAAATCAGCCTCACAGCAATAACTAAAGCATAAACTATTTATTAACTTAATATAAAAATAACGGAAATGCGAAAATCTACAGTGAATTGTTAAATGTTCCTGACGAGTGGGCGGAATGATTGCAAAACGGTTCGTCTACAAGGTGGTGAATATTTTTTAATATATTTTTTGCTGTTATCATTTCATGTTTTCATCCCAGAGCTCCTATTGCATTTTTTGTTGTTATTATCGATTTCCCTTGGCACTCCTTATTACTGGTTCCCATATTGTATTCATTTCTATGCTTGGTCAGCTCAGGAGATTTTTGTGGCCTAGCATATGTGCTGATTCCTTAAGTTTCCGAATTTTGCAATAGAAATTTAGTTGCTAAGTAAAAATGGACACAAAGAAAAAAATTGTCTCATAAATCTTAACAGTAACAAATGCTAATATTAAAATATTTAATAAAGAAAAGAGACAGAAAAGTTCATTGCGATATCATTAAGTAAACCCAAAATAAACACTTAATTTATCAACAAATTAGAACAGTTATTTGTAGTATTCGGACATCTTTATTGCCATATTTACAACGTTTCCGCTGTTGTACGCTCCGGCCTTCTTCAGATGATTGGAATTTAGAGCTGAACCCTTTATTTCTTCCATCGGAGTAGATTGTTCTAATTCCACGTGCCATTTATATTATATATGTATCAGCTATGAGTAAATAACTTATATATCCAAGTTTTTCTCCATCACTGTAGCAGCCAGATACTGAACTTACAACTGAAGGACGCATGGCCCAGTGATTAAAAGCGTTCGTTGGATCCACTGACTTGACCGAAAGAGTTGTGGAATAAAATTTTTTATAACATATACTTTATATCAATGTACATGTTTTATAAATTAATGTAGGGCAATTTTTATAACCTATGATTTAGTCATCCACAGAGAGTTTCGCTGTATAAGTATGTGACTAGGCATGCAATTATATCAAGCCGGGATCGAAACCCAACAGATTTGACCTCAGTTATATATATATATATATATATATATATATATAACTGAGATATTGATACAAATTATTAACCTTTTCTTTAAACAAATGCTCTAGCCGTTACCATAGTAATTTTAATTTCAATAATGAGTATGCTTATAAAAAGCGTAAATTTCAGTTATTCCAAAAAAAATTTCGCTTGGAGATGGAACAGAGCTTACTTTATCTCAATTTAATTCAAATAATTATATTGAATTTTTCGGCTCTTGTTTTGAAACATGAGACCTCTTATGTCGCGAGTTGGAATCATATTTTAAATAAATAATTATATTTATGCTCTACTTTTGTATCGAGCACTATTTTTAAAAATAATAACTAAAATACTAAGGGACTTTGGATTATTTACCTAACCAGTTCCTTCCTATTTTTATATATTTTCACTCACTCACACACACACACACACACACACACACACACACACACACACACACACACACATATATATATATATATATATATATATACCCTTAGTTTTATATCTATATAACAAGGTAAACTATAATATATCAGAAAGCGACAAATAATAGAGCTCTTAATAATCAATATTTTGCCTCCCTTTCTTGAACGGACCTGTGATGCGAACCATTCCACTAAGGCATGGTGCTGACTAAATCTTGCATAAACAAGGCCAAAATGCTGAAAAATAAAATCCTGACAGAACAATGTATTTGCTTTTTGACGTTTCGCAGTAATGACGGAAATTGCAAATAATGGCTCTGACATTCTGTCAAAGCTGTCAGTCCTTGTCCAAGGAAAATTCGCAGGAAGAATAGCAGACAATATAATTGCAGGTCTCTTAATTATATCAACGTACCTAGATTTTGTCTGCAATTTCTATCGGCTTCGTTCCAGGTTTGCAAATATTAATTTGCTGTTCTCTCTTAGACTTCCATGTAATTAAGTGAAGGATTTATTTCGTGTCTCGTCATGGAACATATTTCGCATATTCTGGCAAAATGCCACAGATATGTGCCACTTATAAACAGCACTAATTACAACAATAGGTACATTTATCACGATTGCAAAGTCTGGCGCAAGGACATACACATAGAGCGCTCAGTGAAATCTAACTCGGTAGAAAATGCCACAGATATATGCCACTTATAAACAGCACTAATTACAAAAGTAGAGACGTTTATCATGATTGTAAAGTCTGGCACAAGGATACACACATAGAGCACTCAGTGAAATCTGTCTCGCTACAAAATGCCACAGATATGTGCCACTTATATACAGCACTAATTACAACATTAGGAACATTCATCATGATTGCAAAGTCTGGCGCAAGGACACACATATAGAGCACTCAATGAAATCTAAATTTTACAAAAATATTAATGAATTAATTATACGTTCACTGAGTCTAATGACTATTGTTGTGGAAACCATAATCTCGTAACAATAGCTATAGTGAAACGGGCAGACCTCCAAATATCTTGATATCCAGGGATGGACAACTTATATCTTTTTTTCAAGGCCAAAAAAAGAATGGCTGAGGTTACAGTAAGGTTCACCCTGTAAAAGGCCTGAGGGAAAATTCAAGGTAAAAGGGTTACGTTAAGGAGTAGTTTATATGGATAGAATATAATGATTGACTCTAGACCTGAACAGGTCAAGATTGTAGTGATCAGGGAAACATTCTCTATCAAATATTTCCAAAACAAAACTAGTAACAATTTTCAGTTTTAATTTTGAATCAAAGATCAAAATAACCTAACCTCAAACCCAACCTCAAACCCTACTTTAACCCTAACCTCAAAAAAGGAACCTCAAACCTTTAATTTAACCCTAACCTCAAACCCTAACCTCAAACCCTAACCCTAACCATAACCTCAAACCCTAACCTCAAACCCAAACCCTAACCCTAACCTCAAACCCTAAATTTAACCTCAAACCCTAACCTCAAATTTTCCTAATTATATAACCTCAAAATTAACCCTAACCCTAACCTCAAACCTTTTTTCAAAAAGAATATTTAAAATTAACCTCAAACCCAGGAATCAAACCCTAACATTCAATATTAACCTCAAACCCTAACCTCAAACCCTAACCCTAACCATAACCTTTGTTTTAACCTCAATTGAAAAACCATAACCCTAACATCAAACCCAACCTCAATATAATAAATACTTTAAAATAAAGAAAACCTCAAACCTAACCCTAATATTAGACAAATTTTAAATATTTAACCTCAAACCCTAACTCTAACCATTAAATTTAAATAACCCTATTAAAATCAAACCCTAACCTCAAACCCTAACCTCATTTAAATTAGCATATTTAAAAACTTCTAATATTTGGTGAATACCATACCAAAGTAAAAAATCGACCGTAGATTTACTATAGTAACACCGACCAACGTATCTAAAACAATTTTGAAATACCGTAAAAGTAAATAATAACTGACATTATGCGATTTAATTTAAATTATTTTATAATTAAAACTTAGGTTTCTAATAATTGATATTGTTTGCTGTATTTAGCAACCAGTCAGCGATACAGTTTTCTTCATTTTAATTTGAATCGGGTTTTCGAATTCGCTCAACAAAACTCACGATTTTCTGTCATTTTTAGGCCAATCTCAATTTCAATTTTGACTTTTAGAAGACCGTCCAACATTCACCACCATAAAGGGGGTAAGAAATATAAAAGTTTAGTGAAGTATTTTCTTCAGAAAAAACAAAATTTTGTTTCGTTATACTCTGCTTAGCTTTTGGAATGCGTCTTTGGTCATCCCAATACGTCTTCGGATCTCAGCGTCGCACTTTCCGTCTTCTGTTAGAACATTTCCCGCATATTTAAATTTCCGCATCTGCGTGATTTTAATGTCCTCGACCTGTAAATTGTATTTCGGTCTCATCTTTTTGCTGACGAGTATGCATTCTGGTTTATGCTTAGTCCATTCTTCACGCTCTCCTTCAAAACCTTCTGTATATAATTTTGATAATTTTCTTTTCCGTTCTTTCTAAGCACAGTGTAATCTGCGTATGTTGTTAAGATTGTGGCCGCTAATAATGAATCCTGGTTGAATTTACAGTTCTCTCAGAATTTCCTCGCTGTATAGGTTGAATAAGTCCGGTGAGAAGACACATCCTTGCCTTAAGCCCCTTTTTATTTTTGTATATCTGATGAACTATTTTTTTTTTATCCTTATGCCACCGATTTATTGCCAACAGAGGATTTTGATTATTCTAATGTTTTTTTTTTGTTTTTTTCCAAAGATGTTAAAATAAAATGCTTTTTTCAACCTTATCCTTACACAAGTGTTTCATATTTTTTATATAATTTTTTTTTATTTTTGACAGCACCACAGTGGGTCGAGCTCATGGTGTATGGGAGCCAAGATGAGTTCCTGCATTAGTTCTAGCGCCAACACGCCCACAATGGAATACAGCTGGGTAAGTATTTGATTACTTACTTTTTCTTATAAACACGTCAATGGGTTTTAATTGCATAACTTATCCCATTCGTTCATTTTGTTTGTACATTTTCCATAATCATATCTATGTCTTTGTTTATATAAATGTAGGCTAGTTCCTATCTATCTATCTATCTATCTATCTATCTATCTAAATTTATTCAAATCTATCTTTGTTCATATCTATTATCTATCTTCATATCTATTTATATCCTTCATTTATTTTTTTCTATCGTTCTAAAGTATATATATAGATATAATATATATAATATATATATATATATATATATATATATATATATATTCATGAATTATTCATATAAAACAAATACAAAGGTTAATGATTTAATTGGCGAGAAATCCATCGTCGCAAACAATTCAAATATATATAAAAACCCCCGAACCTGTTATGAATGAAAAAATCCTTGTTTTTTATAAATTTCTATTGCATTAGTTCTTATTTTACTACAAGCTTTCGTCTGTTCCTACAGACATCTTCAGGTATGGAATAGATGTTGTTCTTGTTTTTTTTCTCTTAGTAATAAGAAGGACCTTGAAAATATATGTATTGTTTTGTATCCGAAAATGCTATTGGAAATGAGTTATTGTTTTTGGAGCGTGCAATAGCAACGCTGAGTTTGATTTTAAATTTTGCAATTGTGCGTTCTTGTACAAAACAAGAACAAAATCTATTTTTTTTGGAAGAAATTTGTAATCAAAGTGGATGAATATATTGTTAATAAAATAGATTGTAAGAAAAATAAAACTAATAACATAAATTTATAAAAAACAAGGATTTTTTCATTCATAACAAATTCGGAGAATTTTTGTATATTTTTTGAATTGTTTTTATGACGATGGATTTTTCGCCAATTAAATCATTAACCTTTTGCTATTTGTTTTTTTGTATGAATAATTCATGAATTTGTAAATTGATTGCACCTTTATTTGAAATATATATATATATATATATATATATATATATGTGTGTGTGTGACAAATATATGTGTGTGTATGTGTGTAATGTGTGTGCAATGTGTGTTTGGCCTGTTTAGGGGCCAGATAAAAGATACGGAATAAAAAGGTAGGTTGAAAATGTATACTGAAGATATATAGAAAACAATAGTGTTAGTAATAAGTAGATTAGCACTGCGTCTACTAATCCACCCGACTTCACCCGACTCTCGCAGTTTGTATTTATGAGAGAAGGAAGAGTTCATTATACTGTAAGAGGGTTTACCACAACAGTATGTACCAGGTGTAACAGTAAAATTGTCAGATTAATCGCTGTATCCTAGAAATGATTAAAGCCATCTTCCCTGGTTTTTATAACAGTATTGGATTCTAAATAGAACAATAAGAATATATTTCGATATAATTTGAAATGATGATGCCTCCTCCTATTGTAACCTCTTAATCCAGTTTTCCTGCCTACTGTTCCCTCTTTTTTAAACTTATTCACCGTTGTAATGGCGATTCTTGAATGGACTTTGAAGATGGAAGCCAGAATGAATGTTGGTAGCATTACTGAAAGGCTGAATGATCTTTTTCCTCTCACTATTGCTCAGCTGGGAAGACATATTTGGGGTGACATATAATGATTTTAACCTGTTCTCTTTCTAGCTAAATAAATCAAGGGTTTTTTTCTGTGATTATTACGAGAAATAATGTCAAGAGGGATAAACGTCTTATCTGAAAACCTGCAAAAAAGAAACTCAATTAGTTCAGTGTATTTTTTTTAGGTATTAAACATTTTGTGGGATGAAAAATTATCCCACAATTTTTTATGTTACACCAATTATAGACACAGCCATACACACACACACACACACACACACACACACACACACACACAACACACACACACACACACACATATATATATATATATATATATATATATATATATATATATATATATATATAAGTGTAACAGCAAAATTGTCCAATTGTTAGATTAAACTTTGAAAGGTTGTATCTTAGAAATGATTAAAGATATCTTACTGGAAAATTCCGAGGTATTTATTACGCTGTTGGGCTCTTGTGGAACTGACAAATATCCCATACTGTTACACAATTTAATTTGTTATTTAACACACACACACACACACACACACACATATATATATATGCGTCTGTGTATTTATCTCAATTTTTTCGAATCTATCTATCATTTAAAATGTGAATATACGAGTGACTATATGTCCCAGGAAGACGAAATTAAACAAGCTGGAATATAAAACATGTCCTTTCACACATCAAAAATCACGAGGGGGTCAAGTAGCGCCTTGAGGTGTGTTGTGTCACAGGTGGTACGTGTATTGAACATGTGTGAGACTTTGTAAGTACTTTACTCCTCGTGATATTTTCTACCTTTACAAGGGCTAGATCAGGCTAAAAATTTGGTTTCGATCGCCCAATCCTTGGCTATTTCAGACGATGTGACGGTATGCCTGAGTAACGGAAATTGTAGTCTTTCATATCTATCTATCTATCTATCTATCTATCTATCTATCTATCTATCTATCTATCTAATGGACTCTCCCGTCGATTTCGATGTATAAGGATCTGACATCTTATTGATTGAGTTATGAAAGGTTGTGGAATAATCTAAAGTCAAATTTGATTTACAAAGGAAACACATATAGAGCAAGTGTGAGGATTGTGAGATGAGATCACTGTTAGATAGGCTGAATTTTAGATCCTGCTCTCCTGTTTGAAGGTGATTCACACAAGCTGAGATTGAAAACACGTTGATCTCCATTTACCCGCTCCAAGGCTAAGCGCTAAAAGGGTGTTAACGGTATATATTTGCTATTCTTTTTTGATTCAGCTTGCATTTGTATCTTTTAATATTCCTTCATTCCTGTAGCCCTGATCTAACTGGCTGTACATTAGGATCTTGGGTATCCTGTCATCAGACATTCTCAAGACATGACCAGTCCACCATAACTGAGACTGTATGAGAAAAGTCTCGATTCCTCCAAAATTACACCTGTTAAAACAGGTCTACGTTAGATATCCTACCTTAAGGTTAACTGCACAGATTATACGCAGACGAAATTTTATATATATATATATATATATATATATATATATATATATATATATATATATATATATATATATATAAATTAACTGATTGAAATTTATGTTTTTTTTCTAGACATTAATAACCATGTTTCAGAAATGGAAGCTAAAAGTTTAAATTTAATTATATAATTAACTTAAAAACATTAGTTCTGTTTCATCTTCAAGCGAATATTGGAATAACTTATTTTTAATTTTACCGAGTTTTAAAAGCACATATAAATTTACAATTGTGAATTTATAGGTGCGTTTGTTTGAGGAAAGGATGTAGAGAAGGAATCAAGAACAAGGGATCAGATGATGTCGATTGACATTACATTTGAATATGTGAAGATTAGAGTTAACAGGAAAGTAAGTAAGAAGAAGGGAGTTCCACTGTCGGGTACTGCGTGAGAAGAAGTTTTTTGAGGAGGAGACAGAGCGGTTACATATAACTGTTTCGAATACTGGAATCGTTTGAAGATGGAACGGAACTAATGCTTTTAATTTAATTATATATTTAAATTTAAAGATTTTAGCTTCCATTTTTGAAACATGGTTCTTACTGTGTAGCGAAGAAAAAAACATATTTTAAATCAGTTAATTTATAATATTTATACTCTGTAAATTTACATTCAGAACTGTTTGTAAAAATAAAAATAAAAAATAACAAAAACACCGGATTATATATCTTATTGTTCTTTCTTTATATATATATATATATATATATATATATATAGACACACACAGAGAGAGATAGAGAGAGAGAGAGAGAGAGAGATAGAGAGAGAGAGAGATATTTTCACCTAATATTTTACTGAAAAATCATTTTCTATGAATTAATTTTTATTCACTGCTAGATGCATTCGCGTTTTTGTCTTGACAAACAAAAAAGATTTTGGGATACACAAATAACACAATAATGATAGAAGCGTATATGAACAATCAAATAACAATCAAATATCATATTTCCTTCGTATTTTCAACTTCGTTCCATACAGAAGTGAATTGTAATTACTATTAAATTTGGCTAGTTATCTTTCATCTTATTTCAGTATCTGTCTATATTTCTGAGATGAGGTATTATGTACACTATTTACATTATTCGGACTATTGTCCTCATCTTCATCGCCATATTTATTACAACGTTTGGGCCTTTCAGTATCTGTCTATATTTCTGAGATGAGGTATTATGTACACTATTTACATTATTTTATTGTCATCACATTACAATATATTTATTTATTTTTCGGCTCTTCAGTATCTGTCTATATTTCTGAGATGAGGCATTATAAACACTATTTAGATTATTTTAGAAAACTATTGTCCTCATCTTCATCGCCATATTTATTACAATTTTCGGCTCTTCAGTATTTGTCTAACGATTTTCTGAGATAATGTATTATGTAACTATTTACATCATTCGGAATTTCCTCATCTTTGTAAAATATTATTACAACGTTTCGGCCCTTCATTATCTCTATATTTCTGAGATGAGGTATTATTACACTATTTACATTTTTTGGAAACTAAATTAACAGTAGATTTTTTGACATCCATTAGACATGGCACGTGGGAAATAGAACAGTCTACCCCAGTGAACGAAATAAAGGGTTCAGTTCGACATTCCAACCAGCTGAAGAATGCTGGAGCAGACAACGACCGAAACGTTGTGATGAACATGGGGACAAAGACGGGGAAAATAGTCCGAATAATGTAAATAGTTATACATTTTGAATCATCTGAAAATATAAACAAAAGCATATTTAATTTTATTTGCCTGGGACATGTTACTCAGATATTCACATTTTAAATTATGTCAAATTTTTTGGGACAGCCGATACATTGCCTTTAATCTGTGGTATTGCAATCTCGAATTATAGTTATTTCTAGATGGGTTATTGTCACGAATGACTTTGCTGTTGAGTTCTGACATTTATGGATGAAAAAAATGTCACCTGAAGGCTACTAATTTTTATTTGTATTTCGTTAAGTACAGGTCGTGGCAGAAATAGTATACACATATATCTGAAAGTATAAATTTAAGAAATGAAATACCTTTGAGACTAATGTCTTATGATTATGTTGAAAATATATCTGGAAGGCATAAGGAAGGCGGTAACATAACCTGAACATTTAAATATATAAAAAGTTAAATATAGATGATATTTTTTCTATCTTTCAGACCGATATGCAAATGAGATATATGGAGAGTTGTCGGAGAATTTTGCCCTTCCTAGAAAGGACCTTGGAGATGCGAAATGAGGGCAACATGTATTACATGGGGGATCAGGTAAATTCATTTTTTCTATCTATCTATCTATCTATCTATCTATCTATCTATCTTAGTCTGTCCATTTTAAATTTCTATCTATCTATCTATCTATCTATCTATCTATCTATCATAATCTGTCCATATCTATCTATCTATCTATCTATCTATCTATCTTAGTATGTCCATATCTATCTATCTTAGCCTGTCCATTTCTCTCTATAACCTATCTATCTTAGTCTGTCTATATCTATCTATCTATCTATCTATCTATCTATCTATCTTAGTCTGTCCATTTCTATCTATCTATCTATCTATCTATCTTAGTATGTCCATATCTATCTATCTATCTATCTATCTATCTATCTATCTATCTATCTATCTATCTATCTTAGTCTGTCCATTTCTCTCTATAACCTATCTATCTTAGTCTGTCTATATCTATCTATCTATTTATCTATCTTAGTCTGTCCATATCCATATACATTTGGATACGCATCGAGCAGATATGAATGCACGTGAGAAAATCATGGAGAATTGTAGTTTAAAAAACAGTAAAATACACCTTGCTAACCGAAATGTTCCTCTGTTGCCAAATCGGTAAAAGCACGTAATGCTATATGACGGTTCTGTATAGGATACAGGTTCGATTTAAGTCGGAAATTATATATTCTATGAAAATTTCTCGGACATTCAGGCCGGTAAATCTTGTTTATTATGAATAGAGCATTTACTTAAATATTTGTATGTATAAAAAGAACGTATGAACATAGAAAATTTCTTAAAATAATTTGTCCATTTATAATATATATATATATATATATATATATCCATGTATATAATTGGTATATACGGAATGAATTCCAATAACCAACAATTACTATTCTTAAAAGAGTGCTCAATACAAATATATATATAGATATAATTATTTTTAAAAAAAATTATAACATAAGTATGTTATAAAATCACTACAAAAATAGCCATTTTGTTTCAACACCCTCGGTGTCTTATCAAGTGATGATGTTGAAAATAAAATAAATGGTTTTAAAAGTTTCAGATTAATTAACGATGTTCCTACACTAGGGAAAACATTGTTACAAAAGCTAGAATAACCAATCAAAAAACGAAGTATAGAAAGATTCAAAAAGCTTGACAACGAAATCATGTTATAATAGCTATTCAGATCTTTAAAAATACGTCTAATATTAAAAATAATTTATACTAACCAATAATTATAAAATTATATGATAAAATTTAATATTAAAATTAAAATTGGCAATTTTTTTTGTCCAAATTTTTAAACATACTTTCCTATAATTTTTCTATAAATAATAATTATATATATATATATATATATATATTACATATATATATAATGGAATTATAGCGTGATGTATAAAATCATCTCGACATTTAATTTAATAGGTATTATCACCATTAATTAATTTATTTTCAGATGACGATGTGTGATATGATGTGTTTCTGTTGTATGGAGAGTCCGCTTATGGAGAATTCAACTCTACTCAGCAATTACCCGAAGATGATCGCACTGAGAAATGGTAAATAGTCCCAAAAAGATTTCTATGTATCTCAATTTTTTTTGCAAAAAAATGGTAAAGTAAACAGAGACTGAACTAAATGGTGCTCCCATTACATTACCAAATAATTGCCCCGTCTCTTTTGTCACTTGTCTAACCATTTTACTGGTTTTTAAAGTGACTTTTCCAAAATAAAACTGGATTAATCAAATAAATTTGAGGTAACATCAGCGTTGGAATGCTTTGAACGTTCCTTTTCTTTTCATGATAATAACTATTTGCTTATATAAAAAAATAAATTTAAATAAATATTTTTGTTGAGAATAATTTACTACGCAAAATAAAACGGTTAATGAAGATTCAGTTAAAATTGTGTTAGCGTTTTATTCGGGTTCAAATGTGAGTGAATATTATAAATTTGGGTGTGAGGAGTACTTAGGTCGCTTATTTAATAGTCTGTTTTGTTAAATAAGCGACCTAAGAAAATCCCCCACAAATTTTTAAAACATTAATAAAACATCGAAAACTGAAAAGAATAAATAAATATATAAAATAAAAAAATGAAAATAAATAAATTATAAGTAAAATAAATTAGCCCAAATAAGTAATTAAATAAGTCAGTCAGACTAAAATAACCGCCAGAATGGACTACCCGCAATGCACCACTGACCTGTATATATAAATAGTCGAGGAAAAATTCAACACTCGCGGCCTGACGATTGCGTCTAGCATGAAACAGTTGGTAGCCTTTGAGTGTTGACTTAACTGTTCACTTTTATATTTACATACACTCTATATCTGATATTGAGCACTTTATTCCATAGATATACCACACAACATATGGCTGTTTTAAGATATTTTATTACGTTTTTATGCAATATATCAAATTTTTTAAATTAAATATTTAGTTAAGAAGAATAAATTTCGTAAATTACCTTGTCTCCTTGTAGAAATTGTGGAAACTATAGTTCTTTCAAATTTCTCTCCAAATGGAATTTTTATCGGCAGGTTTTTTGTATTTCTTTTGTATGTCTTTTATTTTTTAAGCATTTTAAAATAAGTTGAAGTTACTAAAAAATATAAGGATTTACGGAAAATTTTAGTGAGAAATTATCTTTTGTTAGGGTTTTTAATGATTGAATGGAAAAAAAGGACAGTGATCAAGGCAATATAAGTATTAACATGATTTGTATTTAAATTTTGAAGATAAAATTTTGTAATGTTTATTGAAAAAAAAGAATGGAAGTTCCAATATCAGGGAAGTGTGATTTTTTCAAAGTTAATTTATGAAGGGGTTTTCCCGCTTATATGAAATTTGATTTCAACAGTAAATAGGTAAAAACCTAGATGCCAATGGTTAGTAACATATAAATAAATTGATAAACATTAAACATTCATCAAAAGAAATCAGAACAGTAAAATATGGAAAATATTTGTAAAAAAGACAAAATATCACATCTGGTTAAATTAAAATGATGAGTATGAAAAGCCAATTCAGGACAATTAAATTACAGATCCTTGTTTGATATGGTCAAACTCAGAGATTTTTACAGGAGCATTAAAACCAGATTAGTCAAATGAGCATATTCATTTAAAGGATTTATAAAAAATGTGATGGAATTGAGAAAAGAAATGAAAGATTCTTATTGACACAGTGAACAAAAATTTACTATGCGGTAGATGCAATTTATTGATTCAATGTATTAAATTGTTCCATTTCAAGTCAGGTCAACACATGTTTGCAAATCGTTGCTCTGGGAGACGATTATCAACTATGCTGATAAATGAGGGCAGAAACGTTTTCTAATGGTTAAACATGCAAAAGAAATAACATATTTATTCTTTAGCAAATAAACACTTCTGAATTTCAATTTCATTGAAATAATAAAAAAATTTTTTGATTTATCGAATAGAATGAAAATAATTTATCTATTATTAAGTTGTTTACAAAACTTTTTTGTTCTCAATTTATGACCAAATATCCGTTTCATATAATCTATCTATCTATCAATCTATCTCAAAATATATGGCACACGTCTTAATTCGAACAGAATATGCATTTTTAATTTCATGATGACAAAAAGAAAACAAAAAAACAAACAAACACAGAGAATAAAGAAAATGTAAAATTTACACCAATATCCAAATGTTTTTAAAGAAAAAATCAAAAAATCTAAACAAGTAAATTTTTTGATCAATCAACATTTCCAATATTAGAAACATTGGAATTTTAAACTTTTAGATAATGATCAAACATTTATTTTTTTTTATTTATTATTATATATATATATATATATATATATATATATATACAGTTAAATCCGTTATAAGAATCCATGAGAAACTTATTAATAAAATATATAATTTGAAATAAGAAAAAACTTTTTTAAATTTGAGAATTTCAGAAATAACGGAATATTATTCCAAATTTTTTTGTGGGAATTTTCTTGTAAATTAACGAAAAACGGGAAAAATGACAATAAAGAAATAAAATAAATAAAAATGAATATTTATAATTCAGGTTTTAAAAAATGTTAAATTTCCAGAAATATTAGAATTGAAGTTTCAAATGAATTAAATATTTTATTTTAAAATATTAAAGGATGTAATAAAAAAAACATACAAATCTCCTAATATTTAGTATTTAAAATTGTAAAAAGTAACTTTTATTTTTTCATAACCAAATAAATAAGACCCATTATAAATGGATTCTTAATATTTGAAAAAAAAAATTGAGATTAAAAAACCCATACCATAAAAAGTTTTGAAAAAAATGAAACAATTCGTAGGTTAAAAATGGTCATTTCGTTAAAGTCGGGAAATTTTAATATATATATATATAAATATATATATATATATATATATATATATATATATATATATATATATATATATTTTGCAGAAATTACAAAATTTAATGAAAAAATAAAAGTATAAAATTTAATATTACAAGACATATTAAAAAAATATATATAAATAATAAAAATTGGTACTCAACAAATATGTGTTTATTTGGTTCACCATGTTTATAAGATCACAATTTTTTATTATATAAAATAAAAATAAATCTATTGAATATTTTATAACATATACAGAGACTTTTTTTGAGCAAACAACATTTATTTTTTCCTGGGACTGCTGTCATCTGATAGTTCCTTCTTTGCATAAACAATTACATATATATATATATATATATATATATATATATATATATATATATATATATATATATATAGATAATTTTTTTTAAAATATATTGTTAATTTTACATTTCTCTTTTGAAAATTTTGAAAAAGTTCTTACAATTGTTTCTTTTGATGAAAAACAGCAAAACTTTTCTTCCAGTTTTTGTTTTAAGGTTTTTTTTTTTTAAGAGAAAATTAAATGGTTTAATTTTTTATTCGATGTCTTGTTTATTATTTTTTACATAGAAAAATTTTAATCATATATATATATATATATTGAATATAATATATATATATTTTGGACCCATTAAAACCAGAAAAAACAATTTATATGTATATATATATATATATATATATATATATATATATATATATAAAACTTCCCAATACATATTTTTTAAGATGAATAATTAATGCATCCCTCCATTTATATTATACGAATTATATATATATATATATATATATATATATATATATATAGATATATATATTTAATATAAAATTTATGTTTGTGATAAAAAAATCTCAAAAGATTGAATTTTGAAAAAAAAATATTGAAAATTCCATAAAATAAATTCATTAATGGGGATGTAAATGTAAAGAAAAATTTTGAATTTTTTTTTTTTTGCACAATTTTACTTGTATAAAATAAAAAAAATATAAGTTTTAATATATGATAAGAATTCATATAAAACATTTTTTTTTTTTTTTTGCCCGAATTTTTCTCCCAAACAGTCCATATATTATATTAAATTATATTTAGATAGACTTGTTGAATTAAATAATAACATTTATGTATACAAAAGTAATAAAAATTCCTCTGTTTATAATTTTTAATTATATATAAACATTTATATATTATATGAAATGGATTTTATAATAATGAAAATGATACATAATTAAAAAATTAAAAAATATTTTTTTAATATTACAATGAATACATTTTTTCAAAAAATTTAAAAAATTTTGAGATACATCCATTAATTTAAAAAAAAATCAAAAATTAAAAAAAAAAAATTTTGTTTTAAATACAGTTAAAAAATATTTAAAAGAGACTGGAAAAAAATTTCAATTTAAAGTACCAATATTTTTTGAAGAATTCTTTTTTGGATTTTATCAAAAATGTCAAATAAACCATTTCGGATAAGGAGCAATAAATTGCAGATCCTAAATATGTTTCTAACAAAAAAAAAATAAAAAAGTTTACCTTAACAATGATGTCTAATTCAAAATTAGTATATTCATCAAATTAAATTCTTCGATATAAAAACGAAATTTCAATCCAGTGCTAATGATATTTTGACGAAAAAACTTCTAAAATGGAATTGAGACGTAAAAAAATTTCAAACACAGAAATTTTTCTTTTTTTTTAAAATAAACATCAAAATATAGTTGTTATATTTATATATATTCATTTATATATTTCCAGGAAAATTTTTTAAAATAAATTGCTCAGACTCAATTAAAGAAAAAAACAAAAGACTGAACACAAAAAATAATATATATATATATATATATATATATATTATATATATATATATATATAAAAAAAAACAGACCACTTTAAGGTTCCATTATAATAATTTCAACAATTTCACCAGAAATTTTTTAAGTTTTGGATCATCAGATAAACTTCAAAAATTAAATATAAAATTAATAAATAATTTAATTGTTATATCAAGAATAAAAATCTATTCAAAGGATGTTTCGATAAAAAGATCCTAAAAATGTTTCAAATCTAATTCTATGTTTTATTTATTTAATATATATCTGGTCTATATAATTAACATAAAATTTATATATATATAGGTTAATGATTCTTCAAATATATAAAAACGAAAAGACAAAATTACAATTATATTTTAAAAATTTTCTAAAAATATTTCCGACGACGGTGACTTCTAAAAATGGAGGGCTATGTTGAAAACATTTCAAAATTTTTTTTTTGATTTTTTATATTTTATTTTTTTCTCCAAAAATCAAAACAAAATAGTTGATCAGTATTGAATTAATAGAATTTTTTCGAATAAAACAATTTTATCAAACTAAAGGAAAAAAAGACAAAGATTGAACAATGAAAATAATATAAATATATATATATATATAAAATATAAAAATAAATAAATATATACATATATATAGTAAATGAAATGTCAATTAAATATATATATATTAAATCAAAATTATAAAAAAATATATATATATATACATATAAAATACACAACATTTACATTGAATTATAAAATATATTCAATATATATATATATATATATATATATATATATATATATATATATATATATATATATATATTATTTATTTAAAATTTATAACATAAATATGTTATAAAATCACTAAAAAAATAGCCATTTTGTTTCAGCTGTTTCCGGTGTCTTATCAAGTGATGATGTTGAATGTAAAATAAATGGTTTTAAAAGTTTCAAATTAATTAACGATCCTTCACAAGGGAAAAACGTTGTTACAAAAGCTAGAATGACCAATCAAAATACAAGTATTGGAAAATTCAAAAAACTTGACAACGAAGTCATGTTATAATAGCTATTCAGATCTTTAAAATATAGGTAATATTAAAAAAGAATTTATTCTAACCAATAAATTTTTAAATTATATGATAAAATTTGATATTAAAATTAAAACTGCCAATTTTAAAATCCAAATTTAATTTTTATTAAGTTTAAAACTATAAAATTACTATTTCAAAAGAAGAAATACATATGTTATTCAAATTTTTTTCTTCATTGAAATTACGTTAGAATAGAATTTAATATGTCAGGTCGGTCAAAAATATATGTATACATTTTAATCCAATGTGTGTGAAATATAAAAACACACGCGTAAAAACAAAACAAATACATATATAATTATTATATATAATATATATACATATTTATATATATATATCACACAAAAATTTGAAAGACATAAATCAAAGGATGAATATTAAACAGCACTCTTTTAAGAATAGTAATTGTTGGTTATTATAATTTATTGTGTATACACCAATTATATACGTATATTGAGATGTTATGTATATATACATATTTTTTATTACTATATAAAAATATATAACAATAAAAACTTACATATTATATTATTTAATTTATTATATATATATATATATATATATATATATATATTTATATCTTAGTCGATATTAAATTTGTCAAATTTTCTCAATTAAAAAAAGGCTCTTTTTTCAATTTTATTTTCCTTCGTCCCATCTCAAAATTAAAAAAACCTTGTCTTTTCCTCCTCTTATTCTAACATTAAATTGTCTATGGTGTGTGTGTGTCACCACGAAATGTATCTTTATGCATTAGACATCCGTCAACATTCATTCTTTTCTCTTATCATAAAACCCTCCCCAATCTCTAAAAAAATTTCTCTGTTAAGGTTCAATCTCCCCCTCCTCATATTTACACTTTTCTCTAAATTCTGTTTTTTATTTCCGGAGTTGTTTTTTTCTGTTTTCATTTTTGAATTTGTAGGTCTGATGAATTGGATCGTATTTACGATTCCAATGGAATAAATTATGACCATGGAATATTAGTGTTTAAGCCTTTTTATTATATCCTTACTCTGTCTTAGACATTGAGTTCTACCTGGATTCTTATGGATGAGAAAAATTTTATTCTAAAAATAAACATGTATGGGTATTTATATTTACATATTTTGTATATTTATATATTTTATATATATATATATATATATATATATATATATATATATATATATATATATATAAATTTTTGGAAATTCGTATTCGAGGATACCACTCTACTGGTTAAATATATTGCAGACGCTCGCAAATCACATTATGTTTGCTCAAAATAAAATAAATAAACCACCTTGATTTATATTGCAACTATGCTGTTAGCAGACCTTAGTTACAATTTCTGGGAATCAAAAGCGTGTTATCAAATAGAATGATCAATAATTTGAACAACATATGAATTCAAATCCTCGGTCACGATGAATATGTGATTTCGTGCTAGCACAATTATATATATTGTATATCCTTCTACCCAATTTCACCCAGGTTATGGTGTTCATCGGAAATAAATATATCGAACGCTGGGATCGTCCCCCAGACCGATAACATTGCTTCAAATCTTTTTTTCTGACAAATCGACCATAGTGAGAAAAAGATGGGTCTCAAGGATTTTTTTGTGAATATTCTAAATTATACATATCAATTTACACACACATTTTATACACACACACACACACGCATATAACACACACATACATACAATACACCCCCACAATATTTATATTTATATATATATATATATATATATATATATATATATATATATATATATATATATATAATATATATATATATAAATTATTATTAAGATCCATTTTTTAATAATATTTCAAAAACCCTCCAATCAATTTACACAAAATTTTCACACAGGCCTGCATTCACTGAAATTTATATACTGATCTGCGCAAGGTAAACAAACTGGCGTCATATTTGTCATCAGCATGGTGATTTGAGCGTGCCAAATTATTAAAAAAGTATAAGAATTTAGTGAAAAGATATATATAAAAAAAGCAGTTTATATATATGAATAAAGAAAACTATTTTCAGAACTCTCAAAAGGTAAATCTACCCTAGAAATTTCTAAAATGAAAGGGAGGTGTCATCAACAAAAAAAATTTCACCGCCGAAAAAACCAAGCTACGCAAAAGGCCAGATAAAAGGCAAGCCGAGGGTTATTTCACGTTGTCTCATGTCACGACTTTAATTTAGATATACGAAGGACTCTGGACTTACCAGTCAAGAGCTTTTCAGTCGCATTGGGGATTCGAAACTGTATCTAAATGTGCTATGCTGTCGGTATCTGAGGGAAATAGCAACAACAGTCAAACCTGTATCGAAGCCTCCGTTGACGAGAAATCACATTCAAAATCGATTGAAATGGGCCGAGGACAATATGAAGATTGACTTCTCTAAAGTTTTGTCTACAGACGAAACTCGAGCAACACTTGATGGGCCAGATAGTTGGTGCATACACACACAGTACACAACACACACACACACACACAACACAACACAACACACACACACACACACATATATGACGCACAGATGAGGTAACCTTTAAGAAACAGGAGAATTCCGTTAGAAACATGCTAAAGAATAAATTTGTTTGACCCTACGCCTCTGATTGGTTAATAAATACGAATGTGGAAATTCAAACCTGGAGCCTTGCACAAACATGAGGTTTTGTTTGTAAGGTGTCTACTGTTGCAAGTTCTCAAATTGTGGTTTTTGTTAATTGGTGCAATTCTTTACGATTCTGAAGCGCCAGTCCACGATTTCCGATGAAGGATGCTCCTTGCTGAGGTCTAGACGCTTCAAATTTCAGAAAGTATTTGCTTATAACCAACATAGAAGATGGCTTATTTTTATGTTAATGTTTTGGTTCTGCAGCAATTTGAGGTGTTGGGAGAAACTACCCCTACACAGCTTATTGTATATTAGATTTCATTATATCCTATACTAAATTCGTTGTAACTGATCCATAAACCTACGTATTTGAAGTGTTTAGCATTTAGAAATTGTACATAATGGATTTTTATGAAAGATTCACCCTACCTGATAAGGCCGAAAATGGAGTACTGTTGCCATATTTGGATGAGAGCTAACCAATCCTCAGTTTCCAGACTTCAAAGAATTCAAAAGCGTCTGCGAATCTTTGTGAGAGAAGAATTATTTTCCAATTATATATGTATATATTTTGAACAATAAAAATATTAAAAAAAATAAAATTTTCACACACTGTGTTGTATATTAATATTTTCTTGTTTTATTATTTTTCTCGAATAGTTTCGGCCAGTATAGCCATCATCAGAAAGAAAAAAATGAGCTTGTTAATAGCAGTAAACTAAAGGAATGAATTATATATATATATATATATATATATATATATATATATTGCTGGTAATATTATTTTTTTTTAAAAATGTATTACTCGTAATATTTTATATTTTTTTCAAAAATGTATTGCTGGTAATATTTTATGTTTTTTCAAAAAAAATTATTATAAACATTTTTTATAATTTCATAGTGTCTTGGCCCCATTTTGGGCGGTTAACTATTTGCCTATAGCAGGAACCCTAACAGGTGCTACCACCCTAGGTCAGGGTGGACCAGGGACCTTCAGCATTTAAAAGATGGTTCTATTATCCTCCAAACATCCCGATCAGAAGCATTACTTCTGGGTGTAGTTTATTGTCACACCCAGGACAAAAGAATGATTTGGTGGCATTTTATTCAAAATGATATAAGTGGAAATTATAAAAATTGGACACAACATGCCATTATAATTATCTTTCCTTTTGGAAGCACATCCTACCATGAACAGTTTTTTCAGTAATGAAGCTTACAAACGTCAAATTCAGCTTACTGATTATTTAAAGTCTGACAATGAAAAATTGCGCAAACGCAAAATAATATCAAGTGTCGCATTGTTAAATAATAGTTTAGAATATTATTATTTTTTAGAGGCAGTGAATCGGGTTGACATTTGAGGTCAGATGGAAGATAAAACAAGGAAGTCGATTTTGACTGGCTGATTGAGCGTGAGAACGATAGGTAGAAAAAGAGATTAGGAGGATTCGAGTATTATTGATCGTGATCTGATAGCTCAGCTTCAGTCACTTTTCGCACAGGCAGAAAATATTCTGTCCAAGCAATAGATTTTTTTTCTCATTCCACTATGCCAATTAAAAAGGGGAGAAATTTAACCAATTCATTTAAGGAGAAACACAAGAGAAATTCATTTTAAGCATTCATGTTTCAATCATTGTCTAATGGGTGAAATCGTTCCTTAGCAAATTCTGGCGCGACTTAAACTTTAAAGTTTTTTCTAAGTGACCGACCCATTTAGTCACGAACCCGTTGATGCAGGGACCCCTATAAGCACCAGCCCTTCACAGACAGACAAATAGGCATGCAGATACTTAAAGTCTGATCGGTTTTTCACATCACTTGCACGTGCATTTCTCAATACTGCACCCTTATGCACGCTGCAAACTCATCAATTTTCCGGCAGTCGTACTTGAAAGAAATTGTGGTCAATTATTCCTCACTAGTCTAATCAACGGTGGAAATGAAGACAAGCACCTTGTTACTCCAGGACAGAATGTGAGAAGGTTAGAGAGAGCGAAGATCATCTTCAAAAAGTTGGAAATATATAAAATGAATATAAGTGGTCGTTAAAATTTTTGGAGTCGAAGGCCTCTTCAGTCCTGAATCTCTAGAAAATCTAGCCCTTCATAGACAGATCAACGGACAAGCAGATAGTAAGTTTGCTTTTTTACAACATCTGTGAGTGCATTTCTCCATAATGCGCCATCAAGCACACTGAACAAACATCACTTTTTAACCAGCTACGCTTGAAGGAAATTGTCAATTAATTCTCTATGAGAAGATAATCAACTATTGAAAATAAAAATTATCACTTCTTATGGCGTGATAAATGATAGCTGTCGTGCAGAGAATATTGACCCAAGTATAAATTATAAACAGGGACCCATGAGGAAGCCTAGCAGTCGGTACTATAAGTAGTGACTGGGTGCGTTTTCTTTCAACCAGTGGCAGAATACATTTTCTTTTATTTCTTTCTATGGAAAACTGTTGATTGGGACAAAGCCC
The DNA here is from genome assembly GCA_903632075.3 of Acanthosepion pharaonis. Lineage (NCBI taxonomy): Eukaryota > Metazoa > Mollusca > Cephalopoda > Sepiida > Sepiidae > Acanthosepion > Acanthosepion pharaonis. The sequence goes on from CAHIKZ030002558.1 coordinate 279,427, forward strand.
TGAACCATTGTATCTTAGAAATGATTAATGATATCTTACTGGAATACTTCGAGGTTTTTATAACACTATTGGACTCTACTTTGAGTAATAAGAACGTATAATTACTCTCCAAGCTTAACAAAAGAATCGTGATAAAACCCAATGAAAATTATATATTAATCCTGAATTAATCATAGATAAGGATCGAAAGCTCGTGAAGGAGTGAAATTAAGTTCAAATATATATATTAATCCAGGATCAAATTTCCAAGTTATTCAAGATGATCTTCGCTCTCTCTAACCTTCTAACATTCTGTCCTGGAGTAACACATTTGACGTAAGATTTCATTTTCAAATCTTTTACTGCTCTTTGGACTGTCATAGATGAAACGTCTCTCTCTCATATGCCAAACGCCTCATGCATCCTACACGCGCGTCATTTTTCAGGCAGCCGCACTTGAAAGAAATTGTGGTCAATTAATGCTCACCAGTATATGAGAAGATAATCAACCGTGGAAAATGTCACTTGTCACTTATAAAGTGGTTAAAGATAGCGGTCGTGCAGAGAATAATGCCACAAGTATAAATTACGAGCAGTAGAGCCCGGCGTTGCCCGGGGATGTAACAGTAAGAGATAGATCAAGTATCCACCATCATAAAGACTGAAAAAATAAAATTGACCAAGATTATTGTTTAAGGTTGACGGACACGCATGTCTTAATTAGTTTTTTTTTTTTGTTTTTTTTTTTTTACGAATTGGTCAAACCCAAGAAATAAAAACAAAACATTGTTTTCAATCGTTATGAGTCTCCCGATTGAATAGAATTTTATTATAAACAATTGTCTTGTAAATGAAATTTTTAAAGCATTCCGAATGTAAAAATAAGGAAAAAAGTGTGCAAGACAATAAGAAAGTTTTGTTGAAATCAGTTTTCAATTGTTATGAGTCTACAATTGAATAGAATTTTTCAGTTTTATTATAAACAATTGTCTTATAAATGGAATTTTTACAGCATTCTGAATGTAAAAATAACGAAAAAAAGTGTGCAAGACAATAAGAAACATTACCTCCCCCCCAAAAAGTGATTTGTTGAAAACGGTTGAAAAATGTAGGAAATCCGAGCCCATATATAAACGAACACAGACACACACACAGAAACAACCTGGGTTTTATAATAAGTATAACTCGATATGAGTTGTCCCCCTTTTATTCTCGCGACGGCGATGCCTCTTTATCGTGTTTTCAAATTGATTTCATGCAAAAACAATTGTGTTTTTCCAATTTTTGGCACTGTCAGAACCACCGCAAGGTAATTTTACGTAGTCCTGTGAAGTTTTTGTTGAAATCGGTTGAAAAATGCAGGAAATCCGGTCCAATATATAAACGAACAGACACACACACAACCTGGGTTTTATAATAAGTATGATTAGATCGGGTAATAATGGACGATGCAACAAATAAATCTTGAAAACACGGAATAATTCTTGTAGCGCTGGATTCACAATAGGTTATTGATGAATGGCGACGTCCTGTGATATGCTGTTCTTGATTTCATCGATTGCAGCAAAAGAAGCCCATCTCTCGAAGCAATATGGCTTCCAGGCCTGAATGTACCGCACAGTCGCCTTTTTTAGAATCTCTTTGATACGAGTCATCAATTAGGAAACATTTAACCGAAACCCGATTCACTGATATTTACGATGGAAGAACATTTAAAGATATAAAATTACAGTTTAAGTAAGTGGTCCTTTTTGAGTCACGGGTCTCTTCAGTCCTGAACGCCTATAAAAGCTAGCCGTTCATAGACAGACGAACAAGTAGATACTCAGATTGTTTTTTTACATTTGTAAGTGCATTTCTCCATACTGTCCCCACATCATGCACGCTTAACAAACATCAATTTTCAGCGAGCCACACTTGAAAGATATTGTGGCCAATCCTCACCAGTATACGAGATAATCAAGCCGTGTTAAACCGTGGAAAATGAAAATTATCAATTGATCTTATCGAGTGACAAAAGATGGCGGTCGTGCAGAGAATGGTGACACACGTTTAAATGGTAAACATGCACCCAACAGCAAGTCAAGTGACGCTGAGCGGTTGGCAATGTAAGTAATGGCTGGATGCTTTTTTGTTCAACCAATGGCAGGATGCATTATCTTTTGTTTTTTTAAAATGAGAAACAGTCGATTGGGACAACGGCTGTATAGCGAATATAAATGCTACTTTTTATCTGATCCTCATCGGGCCCCTTGAACCTATCCATAGACCTCGTAGGATTTTATGCACCACAGGTTAAGTGTCCCTGATATAGTATTTGAAAGAAAATAAAGGTAAATAAACACTTACAACAAGAACGAGGAAGGTGAAAGTCTACTAAGACACAAATCTACTTTCACAAGTGTTGTGGTAGGATCCACCTAATTTGCATAGTGGAGTACCGACCATATAAATATGGTTGGTACCGGGAAGAGAGGGAGGAATCAAGAGATTCAACCAGAGGCTCTGCCCGACTGCGACTCAGTCAACACATTCTCCAGGAACAGTCTTACCAGGAATATACAAAAGACTATATGTAAATATTGTGTACACTTTCTTGTTTCAATACAATTTGTTCTAAGTACATTTTGTGTTGCATTATTATTCCATGCATTAGTCAAGTTTCAACAACAAGATTCTAAGAAAGAATAAAATTCCTGAGCAATATTTTCCAAACTTTGAGGACATTCCAAACTAGGAGACAGTATTTAATTATTATGAAAGCAAGAGTTAAATAGCGAGTACCTTAACTAACTGGGTTTTGTAAATGGATTTCAGGACAGGGATTCGGGAGATAAAGATAAAAGGCTTTTATTGATAAAAGCTGCTAAGGAATGGATGTTGTGGAGAGACTTGATCGCGAACGTCCTAAAGAGACTCGGCGCAAAGTAGGTGAAGAAGAATCTACACACTTTGAGATTACACCCTGAGGAGTTTTTTGGTGGCCACATTTTTTCTTAGTAGAACGTATATTCTGGTGAGTGGCCAACTAGTATCACTTTCAAAGTACCTCGAAACAACGCAACACCCGTTGAAAATTCGACTCTGCGACTACGACCACCAAGAAGAATTATATATATATTAACAATAATATAATATAATATATAATATAATAATATATATTAACAAGAAGAAAGTAAACGTCACGGTTTTACTGTAATTATTGTTTTAGTAGTAATTATAGCGTTGCATCTCAAACAAGGCCTCAGGTTCGTTCGGGGCGCACAGCATCTTACATGTAAATCCCTTGTGATTTAATACCAGGAAAATCATTCTTTGGTCGGATCGTTATCCAATAAAAAATACATCAGATGAAATTCTATCAGTCGGAAATTATATTTAGCTGGAGGCGAGTAACGAATAATGAGGCCAGATAAGGGATCAAACGCTCTAAAAGGCGTGTGCCTACGTATTGCGTGGAAGGCGAGCGGTCCTTTCGTGTAGGCTGCTAGGGACCACTATCTTACGTTCTTTGTCCTGTCAGCTTTCGTCTAAAAAGACATAGAAGTTCGCCCCACTCATCTGACCTACATTGATCAGGGTCGTTTGAACTGGTTATTCGGAGGTTCGCTTCACTCAGATGCCATCTGTCGAGACGATAATTTTCAAAACGATTTCTGTAACCGTAACATCCTGCAGATGTCTCCGGAAAAAGATATTAGCTGGAACTGATGATGATGCAAAATTTTTTCAGTGCTAATTGTAGAGATATTTTATTTTTACTTGCGTCATAATTTGCGAGGCTTATTTAGGAGGAAAAAGCAGTTTATGCGCATAGGAGTGATGATATCGGTTGAACCTAGAATTGATACGTTTATTATTGTAGTGATGGGGGAAACATCCTCTTGAGAGTCGATTCTACAGAACGGGTGTTCGTGGGAAGAAGCTGCAAGAGGGGGAACTTACTTCAAACCCAGTGGAATATGGAGGGGAATATAGGTTTGTTTGCTACAATCTGAGTGGTGTGGCGTGTCCTAACCACGAGGTTTAGAACTGGCAGAACGAAGTAATGTAGTTCGTCCGAGTACTTTCCATGGAAGTAGCAATAGAGAGGCTTCTTACATACCCGCCATTGTGAGAGGGGTTAAATGGTGGAATATAATTTGTCCGCCAAAAGGACTTCGAGACACTTTTGGATTCTTTTGAGACTAGACAGTCAAGACTGTTCCAGACCAAATATGACAGCAATCAGGATTCGACTCTTATAAAGGAAGAGGATAGCACGAGGAATCAGCTTCTTACTGGAGTGGTACGGGGAACCGACAATTTTTCCTGTGTCTTTAGCGATGGATCGCATCGAGGCATTCCACTTGACGTCAGCGGTCAATTTAAGGCCCAGTTGTCTCCTCGTGTTGGGGGAACTATTCATCGTAACTGGTCGTAGATCGCCATCTGATCGGTGATGATGGAATGTAACCTAGTTTGGTTTTCGAGGTATTGAATGTAACCAGCCATCCCCCCTCTACGGGGCTTTACATATTCAGTAACCATCTGAGTTTCCAAGGCCAGAGGATATCTAGCCAACCGTCAATAAAAATAAAGATTAGCATTAGGAATTTTTTGTGCGTGTGTGTTGAAATTGATATATAACATTTGTGATGTCAACGAATACTCGTTGCCATTTTCTTAATGCTCGTTGTAGTAGAGATTCTGTAGTCTCCGATACAAATATAGTTGAACAATGCTGGTGTCAGACGTTTTCGAATATCACTCGCACTAATATATCTTGCTCGATAATACACATTAATCAGTATAGTGATTCGAATAGAGAAATAGTACAGTGAATAGAGTACAGAAATAGTATAGAGTAGAAAGAGTGATCCGAATAGTAATAGAGGATAGACTAGAAATGGCGATCAATTAGACACATGCTACCTCCCATATATACACTTCATCTATGGTCACGTGGTCTACTTAATTCAATAATGGGATCGCCTGGGCTTGCTCACTGGAGATCTATGTTTAAACTCAAGTGCCGGCAGCGACACTTTATTCCTATATATCAAGAATAAACATGAAAATAATCAAAATATTAAAAGAAATGTTTAATACAAAAAATATATATTTTTATTACCGGCTTATATTATAAAATGTATCTATTTATAACCGTCCATTGAATGTAAGCAGACAGGCATCTCCCCCGCCCTGCTGAGTAGTTAGATATTCAGTAACGATCTGAGTATCAAAGGTCAGAAGACATCATGCCAACAGTCATTACGAATAAAGATTTGCATTATGAATTTGTGTGTGTGTGTGTTGGAATTGATAACTTTTGTGAGGTCAACGAATACTCGTGCCACTTTCTTAGTGCTTGTCGTAGTAGAGACTTTGTAATCGCCGATACAAATATAGTTGAACAATGCTGGAGTCAAGACATATTTTGAATATTGTTAGTCTTAGTACATATTAATAACACCCCGGGAAACAGTACCTCCTTATGGTGACCCGAAAAGAGAAATAGTAAAGTGAACAGAGAAATAGTATAGAGTAGAATTTGGTGATCCCTGGAGCAAAACAGGAAATAGAATGATTTGTAATTAATAGATTAATGATATAGAAAATTTCATTATTATACACGTTGATACTATGACAGAAACAAATGCATTTCTATTGAACGCCTGATTATTAACAGACCACCATTTTCTTTTATAGCCTTATTACTGTAACATAGTTCACCGTGATGGAAGGGAATGAATTTTTCACAAGAAAACCATTCCTTTTATATATAAATATTATCTCCAGACCACCATCCACTGGATCCTCTATTAATATACAAATCACCATTTCCATTCTATTCCTCTATTACTGTACAGATCAACCATTTCTATAGGGCTATTATATGTATAATGGAAATGCATTTAATATTAATGATTTTACTAAAAATTCATTGAAAATCAGGAAGAAAGGGATTATTAGTGGTCAGGAATGAAGGCAAAGCATTAATGATAGAATCAAGGGCTATTATATGTATAATGGAAAATTGTTAATGGTTTTACTATAGAATTCATTGAAAATCAGGAAGAAAGGGATTGTAAGTGGTATTGAAATGAAGGCAAATTACTGATAAAACGGCTATTATATTCTTTAATGGAAATGCATTCCAAATGATTTTACTATAGGAATTATTGAAAATCAGGAATAAAAAAAGATTGTCAGTGGTCAGGAATGAAGTAAATGTATTACTGATAGAACTTATTATTAAAATGGAAAAGCATTGTTATTCATTTTCTATAGGAATTCATTGAAAGTCAGACTGGGATTGTGTTGGTCAGGAATGAAACAAACATTATGAAGAATAGGGCTATTATACCTTATAATGGAAATGCATTGTTAATGATTTTACTATAGGAATTCATTTTGAAAATCAGGAAAAATTGGATTGTCAGTGGTCAGGAATGAAGGAATAATTACTGATAGAATAGGGCTATTATATGTATAATGGAAAATGCATTGTTAATGATTTTACTATAGGAATTCATATAAAAATCAGGAAGAAAGGGATTGTCAGTGGTCAGGAAATGAAGGAAGCATTACTGATAGAATAAGGCTATTATATGTATAATGGAAATGCATTGTTAATGATTTGGCTATAGGAATTCATTGAAAAAAAGGAAGAAAGGGATTGTCAGTGGTCAGGAAATGAATGGCAAGATCTTCATTACTGATAGAATAGGGAATTATATGTATAAAAAATGCATTTTTAATGATTTTTATGTTGGAATTCATTATAAGTTAAAATCAGGAAGAAAGGGATTAAAGTGGTCAGGAATGAAAAAAATTTCATTACTGATAGAATAGGGCTATTATATGTATAATGGAAATGCATTGTTAATGATTTTACACATTTAGGAATTCATTGAAAATCAGGAAGAAAGGGATTTGTCAGTGTCAGGAATGAAGGAAATTTTACTGATAGAATAGGGTTATTATATTATAATGGAAATGCATTGTTAATGATTTTCATAGGAATTCATTGAAAATCAGGAAGAAATTTGATTGTCAGTGGTCTTTGAATGAAGGCAAGCATTACTGATAGAATAGGGCTATTAATGTAAAATGGAAAATATATTGTTAATGATTTTGCTATAGGAATTCATTGAAAATCAGGAAGAAAGGATTGTCAGTGGTCAGGAATGAAAAAAGCATTACTGATAGAATAGGGCTATTATATGTATAATGGAAATGCATTGTTAATGAAATCTATAGGAATTCATTGAAAATCAGGAAGAAAGGGATTGTCAGTGGTCAGGAATGAAGGAAAGCATTACTGATAGAATAGGGTTATTATATGTATAATTATTTGTTAATGATTTTACTATAGGAATGCATTGAAAAAAGGAAGAAAGGGATTGTCAGTGGTCAGGAATGAATGCAAGCATAATGATAGAATAGGGCTATTATGTATAATTTGGAAATGCATTGTTCAAATGATTTTTTTTATAATGTATAAACATTTTGAAATGAAAAGGAAGAAAGGGATTGTCAGTGGTCAGGAATGAAGGCAATCATTACTGATAGAATAGGGCTATTATATGTATAATGGAAATGCATTGTTAATGATTTTACTATAGGAATGCATTGAAAATCAGGAAGAAAGGGATTGTCAGTGGTCAGGAATGAATGCAAAGCATTACTGATAGAATAGGGCTATTATATGTATAATGGAAATGCATTGTTAATGATTTTACTATAGGAATGCATTGAAAATCAGGAAGAAAGGGATTGTCAGTGGTCAGGAATGAAGGCAAGCATTACTGATAGAATAGGGGCTATTATATGTATAATGGAAATGCAAACTAATGATTTTACTATAGGAATGCATTGAAAATCAGGAAGAAAGGATTGTCAGTGGTCAGGAATGAAGGCAAGCATTACTGATAGAATAGGGCTATTATATGTATAATGGAAATGCATTGCAAATGATTTTACTATAGGAATGCATTGAAAATCAGGAAGAAAGGGATTGTCAGTGGTCAGGAATGAAGGCAAGCATTACTGATAGAATAGGGCTATTATATGTATAATGGAAATGCATTGTTAATGATTTACTATAGGAATTCATTGAAAATCAGGAAGAAAAGGGATTGTCAGTGGTCAGGAATGAATGGAAAGCATCTAAAATAGAATAGGGCTATTATATGTATAATGGAAATGCATTGTTAATGATTTTTACTATAGGAATGCATTGAAAATCAGGAAGAAAGGGATTGTCAGTGGTCAGGAATGAATGCAAGCATTACTGATAGAATAGGGCTATTATATGTATAATGTAAATGCATTGCTAATGATTTTACTATAGGAATGCATTGAAAATCAGGAAGAAAGGGATTGTCAGTGGTCAGGAATGAATGCAAGCATTACTGATAGAATAGGGCTATTATATGTATAATGGAAATGCATTGCTAATGATTTTACTATAGGAATGCATTGAAAATCAGGAAGAAAGGGATTGTCAGTGGTCAGGAATGAAGGCAAGCATTACTGATAGAATAGGGCTATTATATGTATAATGTAAATACATTACTAATGATTTTACTATAGGAATTCATTGAAAATCAGGAAGAAAGGGATTGTCAGTGGTCAGGAATGAAGGCAATATTTACTGATAGAATAGGGCTATTATATGTATAATGGAAATGCATTACTAATGAAACTATAGGAATGCATTGAAAATCAGGAAAAAAGGGATTGTCAGTGGTCAGGAATGAAAAGGTTAAAGCATTACTGATAGAATAGGGCTATTATATGTATAATGTAGTGGTCAGGAATTATTGGTACTGTGAAATGATTTTACTATAGAAATGCATTGAAAATCAGGAAGAAAGGGATTGTCAGTGGTCAGGAATGAATGCAGGCATTACTGATAGAATAGGGCTATTATATGTATAATGAAATGCATTACTAATGATTTTACTATAGGAATGCATTGAAAATCAGGAAGAAAGGGATTGTCAGTGGTCAGGAATGAATGCAAGCATTACTGATAGAATAGGCTATTATATGTATAATGTAAATGCATTGTTAATGATTTTTACTATAGGAATGCATTGAAAATCAGGAAGAAAGGGATTGTCAGTGGTCAGGAATGAATGCAAGCATTACTGATAGAATAGGGCTATTATATGTATAATGGAAATGCAAATTAATGATTTTACTATAGGAATGCATTGAAAATCAGGAAGAAAGGGATTGTCAGTGGTCAGGAATGAAGGCAACATTACTGATAGGGAATAAGGGCTATAATATTTTATATAATTCATTGAAAAAGGAATTTCATTGTCAGTAATCAGGAAATGATTTTTACTGATAGAATAAAATAATGAAAATCATTTTTTGCATTGAAAATCAGGAAGAAAGGGATTGTCAGTGGTCAAAAATGAATAAAAGCATTACTGATAGAATAGGGCTATTATATGTATAATGGAAAATGCATTGTTAATGATTTTACTATAGGAATGCATTGAAAATCAGGAAGAAAAGGGATTGTCAGTGGTCAGGAATGAATGCAAGCATTACTGATAGAATAGGGCTATTATATGTATAATGGAAATGCATTGCTAATGATTTACTATAGGAATGCATTGAAAATCAGGAAGAAAGGGATTGTCAGTGGTCAGAAATGAATGCAAGCATTACTGATAGAATAGGGCTATTATATGTATAATGGAAATGCATTGCTAATGATTTTTACTATAGGAATGCATTGAAAATCAGGAAGAAAAGGGATTGTCAGTGGTTAGGAATGAATGCAAGCATTACTGATAGAGAATGGGCTATTATATGTATAATGTAAATGCATTGCTAATGATTTTACTATAGGAATGCATTGAAAATCAGGAAAAAAGGGATTGTCAGTGGTCAGGAATGAATGCAAGCATTACTGATAGAATAGGGCTATTATATGTATAATGGAAAATGCATTGCTAATGATTTTACTATAGGAATGCATTGAAAAATCAGGAAGAAAAGGGATTGTCAGTGGTCAGGAATGAATGCAAGCATTACTGATAGAATAGGGCTATTATATGTATAATGTAAATGCATTGCTAATGATTTTACTATAGGAATGCATTGAAAATCAGAAAGAAAGTGATTGTCAGCGGTCAGGAATGAATAGAAAGCATTACTGATAGAATAGGGCTATTATATGTATAATGTAAATGCATTGCTAATGATTTTACTATAGGAATGCATTGAAAATCAGGAAGAAAGGGATTGTCAGTGGTCAGGAATGAATGCAAGCATTACTGATAGAATAGGGCTATTATATGTATAATGGTAAATGCATTACTAATGATTTTACTATAGGAATGCATTGAAAATCAGGAAGAAAGGGATTGTCAGTGGTCAGGAATGAATGCAAGCATTACTGATAGAATAGGGCTATTATATGTATAATGGAAATGCATTACTAATGATTTTACTATAGGAATGCATTGAAAATCAGGAAGAAAGGGATTGTCAGTGGTCAGGAATGAATGCAAGCATTACTGATAGAATAGGGCTATTATATGTATAATGTAAATGCATTGCTAATGATTTTACTATAGGAATGCATTGAAAATCAGGAAGAAAGGGATTGTCAGTGGTCAGGAATGAATGCAAGCATTACTGATAGAATAGGGCTATTATATGTATAATGTAAATGCATTGCTAATGATTTTACTATAGGAATGCATTGAAAATCAGGAAGAAAGGGATTGTCAGTGGTCAGGAATGAATGCAAGCATTACTGATAGAATAGGGCTATTATATGTATAATGGAAATGCATTGCTAATGATTTTTACTATAGGAATGCATTGAAAATCAGGAAGAAAGGGATTGTCAGTGGTCAGGAATGATGCATTGCAAGCATTACTGATAGAATAGGGCTATTATATGTAGAATGGAAATGCATTTAATGATTTTACTATAGGAATGCATTGAAAATCAGGAAGAAAGGGATTGTCAGTGGTCAGGAATGAATGCAAGCATTACTGATAGAATAGGGCTATTATATGTATAATGGAAATGCATTACTAATGATTTTACTATAGGAATGCATTGAAAATCAGGAAGAAAGGGATTGTCAGTGGTCAGGAATGAATGCAAGCATTACTGATAGAATAGGGCTATTATATGTATAATGGAAATGCATTGCTAATGATTTTACTATAGGAATGCATTGAAAATCAGGAAGAAAGGGATTGTCAGTGGTCAGGAATGAATGCAAGCATTACTGATAGAATAGGGCTATTATATGTATAATGGAAATGCATTGTTAATGATTTTACTATAGGAATGCATTGAAAATCAGGAAGAAAGGGATTGTCAGTGGTCAGGAATGAATGCAAGCATTACTGATAGAATAGGGCTATTATATGTATAATGGAAATGCATTGCTAATGATTTTACTATAGGAATGCATTGAAAATCAGGAAGAAAGGGATTGTCAGTGGTCAGGAATGAATGCAAGCATTACTGATAGAATAGGGCTATTATATGTATAATGGAAATGCATTGCTAATGATTTTACTATAGGAATGCATTGAAAATGAGGAAGAAAGGGATTGTCAGTGGTCAGGAATGAATGCAAGCATTACTGATAGAATAGGGCTATTATATGTATAATGGAAATGCATTGCTAATGATTTTACTATAGGAATGCATTGAAAATCAGGAAGAAAGGGATTGTCAGTGGTCAGGAATGAATGCAAAGCATTACTGATAGAATAGGGCTATTATATGTATAATGTAAATGCATTGCTAATGATTTTACTATAGGAATGCATTGAAAATCAGGAAGAAAGGGATTGTCAGTGGTCAGGAATGAATGCAAGCATTACTGATAGAATAGGGCTATTATATGTATAATGGAAATGCATTGCTAATGATTTTACTATAGGAATGCATTGAAAATCAGGAAGAAAGGGATTGTCAGTGGTCAGGAATGAATGCAAGCATTACTGATAGAATAGGGCTATTATATGTATAATGGAAATGCATTACTAATGATTTTACTATAGGAATGCATTGAAAATCAGGAAGAAAGGGATTTCATGGTCAGGAATGAATGCAAGCATTACTGATAGAAATAGGATATTATATGTATAATGTAAATGCATTGCTAATGATTTTACTATAGGAATGCATTGAAAATCAGGAAGAAAGGGATTGTCAGTGGTCAGGAATGAATGCAAGCATTACTGATAGAATAGGGCTATTATATGTATAATGGAAATGCATTACTAATGATTTTACTATAGGAATGCATTGAAAATCAGGAAGAAAGGGATTGTCAGTGGTCAGGAATGAATGCAAGCATTACTGATAGAATAGGGCTATTATATGTATAATGGAAATGCATTACTAATGATTTTACTATAGGAATGCATTGAAAATCAGGAAGAAAGGGATTGTCAGTGGTCAGGAATGAATGCAAGCATTACTGATAGAATAGGGCTATTATATGTATAATGGAAATGCATTGCTAATGATTTTACTATAGGAATGCATTGAAAATCAGGAAGAAAGGGATTGTCAGTGGTCAGGAATGAATGCAAGCATTACTGATAGAATAGGGCTATTATATGTATAATGGAAATGCATTGCTAATGATTTTACTATAGGAATGCATTGAAAATCAGGAAGAAAGGGATTGTCAGTGGTCAGGAATGAATGCAAGCATTACTGATAGAATAGGGCTATTATATGTATAATGGAAATGCATTACTAATGATTTTACTATAGGAATGCATTGAAAATCAGGAAGAAAGGGATTGTCAGTGGTCAGGAATGAATGCAAGCATTACTGATAGAATAGGGCTATTATATGTATAATGGAAATGCATTACTAATGATTTTTACTATAGGAATGCATTGAAAATCAGGAAGAAAGGGATTGTCAGTGGTCAGGAATGAATGCAAGCATTACTGATAGAATAGGGCTATTATATGTATAATGGAAATGCATTGCTAATGATTTTACTATAGGAATGCATTGAAAATCAGGAAGAAAGGGATTGTCAGTGGTCAGGAATGAATGCAAGCATTACTGATAGAATAGGGCTATTATATGTATAATGGAAATGCATTGCTAATGATTTTACTATAGGAATGCATTGAAAATCAGGAAGAAAGGGATTGTCAGTGGTCAGGAATGAATGCAAGCATTACTGATAGAATAGGGCTATTATATGTATAATGGAAATATAATATAATACTATAGGAAATGCATTGTTAATGATTTTACTATAGGAATGCATTGTATAAAAATCAGGAAAAAGGGATTGTCAGTGGTCAGGAATGAATGCAAGCATTACTGATAGAATAGGGCTATTATATGTATAATGGAAATGCATTGCTAATGATTTTACTATAGGAATGCATTGAAAATCAGGAAGAAAGGGATTGTCAGTGGTCAGGAATGAATGCAAGCATTACTGATAGAATAGGGCTATTATATGTATAATGGAAATGCATTGCTAATGATTTTACTATAGGAATGCATTGAAAATCAGGAAGAAAGGGATTGTCAGTGGTCAGGAATGAATGCAAGCATTACTGATAGAATAGGGCTATTATATGTATAATGTAAATGCATTGCTAATGATTTTACTATAGGAATGCATTGAAAATCAGGAAGAAAGGGATTGTCAGTGGTCAGGAATGAATGCAAGCATTACTGATAGAATAGGGCTATTATATGTATAATGGAAATGCATTGCTAATGATTTTACTATAGGAATGCATTGAAAATCAGGAAGAAAGGGATTGTCAGTGGTCAGGAATGAATGCAAGCATTACTGATAGAATAGGGCTATTATATGTATAATGGAAATGCATTGCTAATGATTTTACTATAGGAATGCATTGAAAATCAGGAAGAAAGGGATTGTCAGTGGTCAGGAATGAATGCAAGCAGCATTACTGATAGAATAGGGCTATTATATAAGAATATAATGGAAATGCATTGCTAATGATTTTACTATAGGAATGCATTGAAAATCAGGAAGAAAGGGATTGTCAGTGGTCAGGAATGAATGCAAGCATTACTGATAGAATAGGCTATTATATGTATAATGGAAATGCATTGCTAATGATTTTACTATAGGAATGCATTGAAAATCAGGAAGAAAGGGATTGTCAGTGGTCAGGAATGAATGCAAGCATTACTGATAGGGGCTATTATATGTATAATGAAATGCATTACTAATGATTTTACTATAGGAATGCATTGAAAATCAGGAAGAAAGGGATTGTCAGTGGTCAGGAATGAATGCAAGCATTACTGATAGAATAGGCTATTATATGTATAATGGAAATGCATTGCTAATGATTTTACTATAGGAATGCATTGAAAATCAGGAAGAAAGGGATTGTCAGTGGTCAGGAATGAATGCAAGCATTACTGATATAATAGGGCTATTATATGTATAATGGAAATGCATTGCTAATGATTTTACTATAGGAATGCATTGAAAATCAGGAAGAAAGGGATTGTCAGTGGTCAGGAAAGAATGCAAGCATTACTGATATAATAGGGCTATTATATGTATAATGGAAATGCATTGCTAATGATTTTACTATAGGAATGCATTGAAAATCAGGAAGAAAGGGATTGTCAGTGGTCAGGAATGAATGCAAGCATTACTGATAGAATAGGGCTATTATATGTATAATGTAAATGCATTGCTAATGATTTTACTATAGGAATGCATTGAAAATCAGGAAGAAAGGGATTGTCAGTGGTCAGGAATGAATGCAAGCATTACTGATAGAATAGGGCTATTATATGTATAATGGAAATGCATTGCTAATGATTTTACTATAGGAATGCATTGAAAATCAGGAAGAAAGGGATTGTCAGTGGTCAGGAATGAATGCAAGCATTACTGATAGAATAGGGCTATTATATGTATAATGTAAAAATGCATTGCTAATGATTTTACTATAGGAATGCATTGAAAATCAGGAAGAAAGGGATTGTCAGTGGTCAGGAATGAATGCAAGCATTACTGATAGAATAGGGCTATTATATGTATAATGGAAATGCATTGCTAATGATTTTACTATAGGAATGCATTGAAAATCAGGAAGAAAGGGATTGTCAGTGGTCAGGAATGAATGCAAGCATTACTGATAGAATAGGGCTATTATATGTATAATGTAAATGCATTACTAATGATTTTACTATAGGAATGCATTGAAAATCAGGAAGAAAGGGATTGTCAGTGGTCAGGAATGAATGCAAGCATTACTGATAGAATAGGGCTATTATATGTATAATGTAAATGCATTGCTAATGATTTTACTATAGGAATGCATTGAAAATCAGGAAGAAAGGGATTGTCAGTGGTCAGGAATGAATGCAAGCATTACTGATAGAATAGGGCTATTATATGTATAATGTAAATGCATTACTAATGATTTTACTATAGGAATGCATTGAAAATCAGGAAGAAAGGGATTGTCAGTGGTCAGGAATGAATGCAAGCATTACTGATAGAATAGGGCTATTATATGTATAATGTAAATGCATTGCTAATGATTTTACTATAGGAATGCATTGAAAATCAGGAAGAAAGGGATTGTCAGTGGTCAGGAATGAATGCAAGCATTACTGATAGAATAGGGCTATTATATGTATAATGTAAATGCATTGCTAATGATTTTACTATAGGAATGCATTGAAAATCAGGAAGAAAGGGATTGTCAGTGGTCAGGAATGAATGCAAGCATTACTGATAGAATAGGGCTATTATATGTATAATGTAAATGCATTGCTAATGATTTTACTATAGGAATGCATTGAAAATCAGGAAGAAAGGGATTGTCAGTGGTCAGGAATGAATGCAAGCATTACTGATAGAATAGGGCTATTATATGTCAGGAATATAATGTAAATGCATTACTAATGATTTTACTATAGGAATGCATTGAAAATCAGGAAGAAAGGGATTGTCAGTGGTCAGGAATGAATGCAAGCATTACTGATAGAATAGGGCTATTATATGTATAATGTAAATGCATTGCTAATGATTTTACTATAGGAATGCATTGAAAATCAGGAAGAAAGGGATTGTCAGTGGTCAGGAATGAATGCAAGCATTACTGATAGAATAGGGCTATTATATGTATAATGTAAATGCATTGCTAATGATTTTACTATAGGAATGCATTGAAAATCAGGAAGAAAGGGATTGTCAGTGGTCAGGAATGAATGCAATCATTACTGATAGAATAGGGCTATTATATGTATAATGTAAATGCATTGCTAATGATTTTTACTATAGGAATGCATTGAAAATCAGGAAGAAAGGGATTGTCAGTGGTCAGGAATGAATGCAAGCATTACTGATAGAATAGGGCTATTATATGTATAATGTAAATGCATTGCTAATGATTTTACTATAGGAATGCATTGAAAATCAGGAAGAAAGGGATTGTCAGTGGTCAGGAATGAATGCAAGCATTACTGATAGAATAGGGCTATTATATGTATAATGTAAATGCATTACTAATGATTTTACTATAGGAATGCATTGAAAATCAGGAAGAAAGGGATTGTCAGTGGTCAGGAATGAATGCAAGCATTACTGATAGAATAGGGCTATTATATGTATAATGTAAATGCATTGCTAATGATTTTACTATAGGAATGCATTGAAAATCAGGAAGAAAGGGATTGTCAGTGGTCAGGAATGAATGCAAGCATTACTGATAGAATAGGGCTATTATATGTATAATGTAAATGCATTGCTAATGATTTTACTATAGGAATGCATTGAAAATCAGGAAGAAAGGGATTGTCAGTGGTCAGGAATGAATGCAAGCATTACTGATAGAATAGGGCTATTATATGTATAATGTAAATGCATTGCTAATGATTTTACTATAGGAATGCATTGAAAATCAGGAAGAAAGGGATTGTCAGTGGTCAGGAATGAATGCAAGCATTACTGATAGAATAGGGCTATTATATGTATAATGGAAATGCATTGCTAATGATTTTACTATATTGAAAATGCATTGAAAATCAGGAAGAAAGGGATTGAATCAGTGGTCAGGAATGAATGCAAGCATTACTGATAGAATAGGGCTATTATATGTATAATGTAAATGCATTGCTAATGATTTTACTATAGGAATGCATTGAAAATCAGGAAGAAAGGGATTGTCAGTGGTCAGGAATGAATGCAAGCATTACTGATAGAATAGGGCTATTATATGTATAATGTAAATGCATCAGGAAAATGCATTACTAATGATTTTACTATAGGAATGCATTGAAAATCAGGAAGAAAGGGATTGTCAGTGGTCAGGAATGAATGCAAGCATTACTGATAGAATAGGGCTATTATATGTATAATGTAAATGCATTGCTAATGATTTTACTATAGGAATGCATTGAAAATCAGGAAGAAAGGGATTGTCAGTGGTCAGGAATGAATGCAAGCATTACTGATAGAATAGGGCTATTATATGTATAATGTAAATGCATTGCTAATGATTTTACTATAGGAATGCATTGAAAATCAGGAAGAAAGGGATTGTCAGTGGTCAGGAATGAATGCAAGCATTACTGATAGAATAGGCTATTATATGTATAATGTAAATGCATTGCTAATGATTTTACTATAGGAATGCATTGAAAATCAGGAAGAAAGGGATTGTCAGTGGTCAGGAATGAATGCAAGCATTACTGATAGAATAGGGCTATTATATGTATAATGTAAATGCATTGCTAATGATTTTACTATAGGAATGCATTGAAAATCAGGAAGAAAGGGATTGTCAGTGGTCAGGAATGAATGCAAGCATTACTGATAGAATAGGGCTATTATATGTATAATGTAAATGCATTACTGATAATGATTTTACTATAAGGAATGCATTGAAAATCAGGAAGCATTGAAAAAAGGGATTGTCAGTGGTCAGGAATGAATGCAAGCATTACTGATAGAATAGGGCTATTATATGTATAATGTAAATGCATTGCTAATGATTTTACTATAGGAATGCATTGAAAATCAGGAAGAAAGGGATTGTCAGTGGTCAGGAATGAATGCAAGCATTACTGATAGAATAGGGCTATTATATGTATAATGTAAATGCATTGCTAATGATTTTACTATAGGAATGCATTGAAAATCAGGAAGAAAGGGATTGTCAGTGGTCAGGAATGAATGCAAGCATTACTGATAGAATAGGGCTATTATATGTATAATGTAAATGCATTGCTAATGATTTTACTATAGGAATGCATTGAAAATCAGGAAGAAAGGGATTGTCAGTGGTCAGGAATGAATGCAAGCATTACTGATAGAATAGGGCTATTATATGTATAATGTAAATGCATTGCTAATGATTTTACTATAGGAATGCATTGAAAATCAGGAAGAAAGGGATTGTCAGTGGTCAGGAATGAATGCAAGCATTACTGATAGAATAGGGCTATTATATGTATAATGTAAATGCATTGCTAATGATTTTACTATAGGAATGCATTGAAAATCAGGAAGAAAGGGATTGTCAGTGGTCAGGAATGAATGCAAGCATTACTGATAGAATAGGGCTATTATATGTATAATGTAAATGCATTGCTAATGATTTTACTATAGGAATGCATTGATAATCAGGAAGAAAGGGATTGTCAGTGGTCAGGAATGAATGCAAGCATTACTGATAGAATAAGGCTATTATATGTATAATGTAAATGCATTGCTAATGATTTTACTATAGGAATGCATTGAAAATCATGAGAAAAAGGGATTGTCAGTGGTCAGGAATGAATGCAAGCATTACTGATAGAATAGGGCTATTATATGTATAATGTAAATGCATTGCTAATGATTTTACTATAGGAATGCATTGAAAATCAGGAAGAAAGGGATTGTCAGTGGTCAGGAATGAATGCAAGCATTACTGATAGAATAGGGCTATTATATGTATAATGTAAATGCATTGCTAATGATTTTACTATAGGAATGCATTGAAAATCAGGAAGAAAGGGATTGTCAGTGGTCAGGAATGAATGCAAGCATTACTGATAGAATAGGGCTATTATATGTATAATGTAAATGCATTGCTAATGATTTTACTATAGGAATGCATTGAAAATCAGGAAGAAAGGGATTGTCAGTGGTCAGGAATGAATGCAAGCATTACTGATAGAATAGGGCTATTATATGTATAATGTAAATGCATTGCTAATGATTTTACTATAGGAATGCATTGAAAATCAGGAAAAATGGATTGTCAGTGGTCAGGAATGAATGCAAGCATTACTGATAGAATAGGGCTATTATATGTATAATGTAAATGCATTGCTAATGATTTTACTATAGGAATGCATTGAAAATCAGGAAGAAAGGGATTGTCAGTGGTCAGGAATGAATGCAAGCATTACTGATAGAATAGGGCTATTATATGTATAATGTAAATGCATTGCTAATGATTTTACTATAGGAATGCATTGAAAATCAGGAAGAAAGGGATTGTCAGTGGTCAGGAATGAATGCAAGCATTACTGATAGAATAGGGCTATTATATGTATAATGTAAATGCATTGCTAATGATTTTACTATAGGAATGCATTGAAAATCAGGAAGAAAGGGATTGTCAGTGGTCAGGAATGAATGCAAGCATTACTGATAGAATAGGGCTATTATATGTATAATGTAAATGCATTGCTAATGATTTTACTATAGGAATGCATTGAAAATCAGGAAGAAAGGGATTGTCAGTGGTCAGGAATGAATGCAAGCATTACTGATAGAATAGGGCTATTATATGTATAATGTAAATGCATTGCTAATGATTTTACTATAGGAATGCATTGAAAATCAGGAAGAAAGGGATTGTCAGTGGTCAGGAATGAATGCAAGCATTACTGATAGAATAGGCTATTATTATATGTATAATGTAAATGCATTGCTAATGATTTTACTATAGGAATGCATTGAAAATCAGGAAGAAAGGGATTGTCAGTGGTCAGGAATGAATGCAAGCATTACTGATAGAATAGGGCTATTATATGTATAATGTAAATGCATTGCTAATGATTTTACTATAGGAATGCATTGAAAATCAGGAAGAAAGGGATTGTCAGTGGTCAGGAATGAATGCAAGCATTACTGATAGAATAGGGCTATTATATGTATAATGTAAATGCATTGCTAATGATTTTACTATAGGAATGCATTGAAAATCAGGAAGAAAGGGATTGTCAGTGGTCAGGAATGAATGCAAGCATTACTGATAGAATAGGGCTATTATATGTATAATGTAAATGCATTGCTAATGATTTTACTATAGGAATGCATTGAAAATCAGGAAGAAAGGGATTGTCAGTGGTCAGGAATGAATGCAAGCATTACTGATAGAATATAACTAATATTATATGTATAATGTAAATGCATTGCTAATGATTTTACTATAGGAATGCATTGAAAATCAGGAAGAAAGGGATTGTCAGTGGTCAGGAATGAATGCAAGCATTACTGATAGAATAGGGCTATTATATGTATAATGTAAATGCATTGCTAATGATTTTACTATAGGAATGCATTGAAAATCAGGAAGAAAGGGATTGTCAGTGGTCAGGAATGAATGCAAGCATTACTGATAGAATAGGGCTATTATATGTATAATGTAAATGCATTGCTAATGATTTTACTATAGGAATGCATTGAAAATCAGGAAGAAAGGGATTGTCAGTGGTCAGGAATGAATGCAAGCATTACTGATAGAATAGGGCTATTATATGTATAATGTAAATGCATTGCTAATGATTTTACTATAGGAATGCATTGAAAATCAGGAAGAAAGGGATTGTCAGTGGTCAGGAATGAATGCAAGCATTACTGATAGAATAGGGCTATTATATGTATAATGTAAATGCATTGCTAATGATTTTACTATAGGAATGCATTGAAAATCAGGAAGAAAGGGATTGTCAGTGGTCAGGAATGAATGCAAGCATTACTGATAGAATAGGGCTATTATATGTATAATGTAAATGCATTGCTAATGATTTTACTATAGGAATGCATTGAAAATCAGGAAGAAAGGGATTGTCAGTGGTCAGGAATGAATGCAAGCATTACTGATAGAATAGGGCTATTATATGTATAATGTAAATGCATTGCTAATGATTTTACTATAGGAATGCATTGAAAATCAGGAAGAAAGGGATTGTCAGTGGTCAGGGAATGAATGCAAGCATTACTGATAGAATAGGGCTATTATATGTATAATGTAAAATGCATTACTAATGATTTTACTATGTAAAGGAATGCATTTTGAAAATCATTGAAAAGAGGAAGAAAGGATTGTCAGTGGTCAGGAATGAATGCAAGCATTACTGATAGAATAGGGCTATTATATGTATAATGTAAATGCATTGCTAATGATTTTACTATAGGAATGCATTGAAAATCAGGAAGAAAGGGATTGTCAGTGGTCAGGAATGAATGCAAGCATTACTGATAGAATAGGGCTATTATATGTATAATGTAAATGCATTGCTAATGATTTTACTATAGGAATGCATTGAAAATCAGGAAGAAAGGGATTGTCAGTGGTCAGGAATGAATGCAAGCATTACTGATAGAATAGGGCTATTATATGTATAATGTAAATGCATTGCTAATGATTTTACTATAGGAATGCATTGAAAATCAGGAAGAAAGGGATTGTCAGTGGTCAGGAATGAATGCAAGCATTACTGATAGAATAGGGCTATTATATGTATAATGTAAATGCATTGCTAATGATTTTACTATAGGAATGCATTGAAAATCAGGAAGAAAGGGATTGTCAGTGGTCAGGAATGAATGTATAATGTAAAGCATTACTGATAGAATAGGGCTATTATATGTATAATGTAAATGCATTGCTAATGATTTTACTATAGGAATGCATTGAAAATCAGGAAGAAAGGGATTGTCAGTGGTCAGGAATGAATGCAAGCATTACTGATAGAATAGGGCTATTATATGTATAATGTAAATGCATTGCTAATGATTTTACTATAGGAATGCATTGAAAATCAGGAAGAAAGGGATTGTCAGTGGTCAGGAATGAATGCAAGCATTACTGATAGAATAGGGCTATTATATGTATAATGTAAATGCATTGCTAATGATTTTACTATAGGAATGCATTGAAAATCAGGAAGAAAGGGATTGTCAGTGGTCAGGAATGAATGCAAGCATTACTGATAGAATAGGGCTATTATATGTATAATGTAAATGCATTGCTAATGATTTTACTATAGGAATGCATTGAAAATCAGGAAGAAAGGGATTGTCAGTGGTCAGGAATGAATGCAAGCATTACTGATAGAATAGGGCTATTATATGTATAATGAAGAAAATGCATTGCTAATGATTTTACTATAGGAATGCATTGAAAATCAGGAAGAAAGGGATTGTCAGTGGTCAGGGAATGAATGCAAGCATTACTGATAGAATAGGGGCTATTATATGTATAATGTAAATGCATTGCTAATGATTTTACTATAGGAATGCATTGAAAATCAGGAAGAAAGGGATTGTCAGTGGTCAGGAATGAATGCAAGCATTACTGATAGAATAGGGCTATTATATGTATAATGTAAATGCATTGCTAATGATTTTACTATAGGAATGCATTGAAAATCAGGAAGAAAGGGATTGTCAGTGGTCAGGAATGAATGCAAGCATTACTGATAGAATAGGGCTATTATATGTATAATGTAAATGCATTGCTAATGATTTTACTATAGGAATGCATTGAAAATCAGGAAGAAAGGGATTGTCAGTGGTCAGGAATGAATGCAAGCATTACTGATAGAATAGGGCTATTATATGTATAATGTAAATGCATTGCTAATGATTTTACTATAGGAATGCATTGAAAATCAGGAAGAAAGGGATTGTCAGTGGTCAGGAATGAATGCAAGCATTACTGATAGAATAGGGCTATTATATGTATAATGTAAATGCATTGCTAATGATTTTACTATAGGAATGCATTGAAAATCAGGAAGAAAGGGATTGTCAGTGGTCAGGAATGAATGAAAGCATTACTGATAGAATAGGGCTATTATATGTATAATGTAAATGCATTGCTAATGATTTTACTATAGGAATGCATTGAAAATCAGGAAGAAAGGGATTGTCAGTGGTCAGGAATGAATGCAAGCATTACTGATAGAATAGGGCTATTATATGTATAATGTAAATATTGCTAATGATTTTACTATAGGAATGCATTGAAAAAATGCATTTCAGTGGTCAGGAATGAATTTTACTATAGAAATGCATATGTATAAAAATGCATTGCTAATGATTTTACTATAGGAATGCATTGAAAATCAGGAAAAAAGGGATTGTCAGTGGTCAGGAAAAGAAAGCATTAAAAGAATAGGATTGTCAGTGGTCAGGAATGAATGCAAGCATTACTGATAGAATAGGGCTATTATATGTATAATGTAAATGCATTGCTAATGATTTTACTATAGGAATGCATTGAAAATCAGGAAGAAAGGGATTGTCAGTGGTCAGGAATGAATTCAAGCATTACTGATAGAATAGGGCTATTATATGTATAATGTAAATGCATTGCTAATGATTTTACTATAGGAATGCATTGAAAATCAGGAAGAAAGGGATTGTCAGTGGTCAGGAATGAATGCAAGCATTACTGATAGAATAGGGCTATTATATGTATAATGTAAATGCATTGCTAATGATTTTACTATAGGAATGCATTGAAAATCAGGAAGAAAGGGATTGTCAGTGGTCAGGAATGAATGCAAGCATTACTGATAGAATAGGGCTATTATATGTATAATGTAAATGCATTGCTAATGATTTTACTATAGGAATGCATTGAAAATCAGGAAGAAAGGGATTGTCAGTGGTCAGGAATGAATGCAAGCATTACTGATAGAATAGGGCTATTATATGTATAATGTAAATGCATTGCTAATGATTTTACTATAGGAATGCATTGAAAATCAGGAAGAAAGGGATTGTCAGTGGTCAGGAATGAATGCAAGCATTACTGATAGAATAGGGCTATTATATGTATAATGTAAATGCATTGCTAATGATTTTACTATAGGAATGCATTGAAAATCAGGAAGAAAGGGATTGTCAGTGGTCAGGAATGAATGCAATTACTGATAGAATAGGGCTATTATATGTATAATGTAAATGCATTGCTAATGATTTTACTATAGGAATGCATTGAAAATCAGGAAGAAAGGGATTGTCAGTGGTCAGGAATGAATGCAAGCATTACTGATAGAATAGGGCTATTATATGTATAATGTAAATGCATTGCTAATGATTTTACTATAGGAATGCATTGAAAATCAGGAAGAAAGGGATTGTCAGTGGTCAGGAATGAATGCAAGCATTACTGATAGAATAGGGCTATTATATGTATAATGTAAATGCATTGCTAATGATTTTACTATAGGAATGCATTGAAAATCAGGAAGAAAGGGATTGTCAGTGGTCAGGAATGAATGCAAGCATTACTGATAGAATAGGGCTATTATATGTATAATGTAAATGCATTGCTAATGATTTTACTATAGGAATGCATTGAAAATCAGGAAGAAAGGGATTGTCAGTGGTCAGGAATGAATGCAAGCATTACTGATAGAATAGGGCTATTATATGTATAATGTAAATGCATTGCTAATGATTTTACTATAGGAATGCATTGAAAATCAGGAAGAAAGGGATTGTCAGTGGTCAGGAATGAATGCAAGCATTACTGATAGAATAGGGCTATTATATGTATAATGTAAATGCATTGCTAATGATTTTACTATAGGAATGCATTGAAAATCAGGAAGAAAGGGATTGTCAGTGGTCAGGAATGAATGCAAGCATTACTGATAGAATAGGGCTATTATATGTATAATGTAAATGCATTGCTAATGATTTTACTATAGGAATGCATTGAAAATCAGGAAGAAAGGGATTGTCAGTGGTCAGGAATGAATGCAAGCATTACTGATAGAATAGGGCTATTATATGTATAATGTAAATGCATTGCTAATGATTTTACTATAGGAATGCATTGAAAATCAGGAAGAAAGGGATTGTCAGTGGTCAGGAATGAATGCAAGCATTACTGATAGAATAGGGCTATTATATGTATAATGTAAATGCATTGCTAATGATTTTACTATAGGAATGCATTGAAAATCAGGAAGAAAGGGATTGTCAGTGGTCAGGAATGAATGCAAGCATTACTGATAGAATAGGGCTATTATATGTATAATGTAAATGCATTGCTAATGATTTTACTATAGGAATGCATTGAAAATCAGGAAGAAAGGGATTGTCAGTGGTCAGGAATGAATGCAAGCATTACTGATAGAATAAGAAAGGGGCTATTATATGTATAATGTAAATGCATTGCTAATGATTTTACTATAGGAATGCATTGTATAAAAATCAGGAAGAAAGGGATTGTCAGGGTGGTCAGGAATGAATGCAAGCATTACTGATAGAATAGGGCTATTATATGAATAATGGAAATGCATTGCTAATGATTTTACTATAGGAATGCATTGAAAATCAGGAAGAAAGGGATTGTCAGTGGTCAGGAATGAATGCAAGCATTACTGATAGAATAGGGCTATTATATGTATAATGTAAATGCATTGCTAATGATTTTACTATAGGAATGCATTGAAAATCAGGAAGAAAGGGATTGTCAGTGGTCAGGAATGAATGCAAGCATTACTGATAGAATAGGGTTATTATATGTATAATGTAAATGCATTGCTAATGATTTTACTATAGGAATGCATTGAAAATCAGGAAGAAAGGGATTGTCAGTGGTCAGGAATGAATGCAAGCATTACTGATAGAATAGGGCTATTATATGTATAATGTAAATGCATTGCTAATGATTTTACTATAGGAATGCATTGAAAATCAGGAAGAAAGGGATTGTCAGTGGTCAGGAATGAATGCAAGCATTACTGATAGAATAGGGCTATTATACTGATAGAATAGGGCTATTATTTGTATAATGTAAATGCATTGCTAATGATTTTACTATAGGAATGCATTGAAAATCAGGAAGAAAGGGATTGTCAGTGGTCAGGAATGAATGCAAGCATTACTGATAGAATAGGGCTATTATATGTATAATGTAAATGCATTGCTAATGATTTTACTATAGGAATGCATTGAAAATCAGGAAGAAAGGGATTGTCAGTGGTCAGGAATGAATGCAAGCATTACTGATAGAATAGGGCTATTATATGTATAATGTAAATGCATTGCTAATGATTTTACTATAGGAATGCATTGAAAATCAGGAAGAAAGGGATTGTCAGTGGTCAGGAATGAATGCAAGCATTACTGATAGAATAGGGCTATTATATGTATAATGTAAATGCATTGCTAATGATTTTACTATAGGAATGCATTGAAAATCAGGAAGAAAGGGATTGTCAGTGGTCAGGAATGAATGCAAGCATTACTGATAGAATAGGGCTATTATATGTATAATGTAAATGCATTGCTAATGATTTTACTATAGGAATGCATTGAAAATCAGGAAGAAAGGGATTGTCAGTGGTCAGGAATGAATGCAAGCATTACTGATGATAGAATAGGGCTAATATTTTATATGAATATGAAAATGTAAATGCATTGCTAATGATTTTACTATAGGAATGCATTGAAAATCAGGAAGAAAGGGATTGTCAGTGGTCAGGAATGAATGCAAGCATTACTGATAGAATAGGGCTATTATATGTATAATGTAAATGCATTGCTAATGATTTTACTATAGGAATGCATTGAAAATCAGGAAGAAAGGGATTGTCAGTGGTCAGGAATGAATGCAAGCATTACTGATAGAATAGGGCTATTATATGTATAATGTAAATGCATTGCTAATGATTTTACTATAGGAATGCATTGAAAATCAGGAAGAAAGGGATTGTCAGTGGTCAGGAATGAATGCAAGCATTACTGATAGAATAGGGCTATTATATGTATAATGTAAATGCATTGCTAATGATTTTACTATAGGAATGCATTGAAAATCAGGAAGAAAGGGATTGTCAGTGGTCAGGAATGAATGCAAGCATTACTGATAGAATAGGGCTATTATATGTATAATGTAAATGCATTGCTAATGATTTTACTATAGGAATGCATTGAAAATCAGGAAGAAAGGGATTGTCAGTGGTCAGGAATGAATGCAAGCATTACTGATAGAATAGGGTTATTATATGTATAATGTAAATGCATTGCTAATGATTTTACTATAGGAATGCATTGAAAATCAGGAAGAAAGGGATTGTCAGTGGTCAGGAATGAATGCAAGCATTACTGATAGAATAGGGTTATTATATGTATAATGTAAATGCATTTAATGATTTTACTATAGGAATGCATTGAAAATCAGGAAGAAAGGGATTGTCAGTGGTCAGGAATGAATGCAAGCATTACTGATAGAATAGGGCTATTATATGTATAATGTAAATGCATTGCTAATGATTTTACTATAGGAATGCATTGAAAATCAGGAAGAAAGGGATTGTCAGTGGTCAGGAATGAATGCAAGCATTACTGATAGAATAGGGTTATTATATGTATAATGTAAATGCATTGCTAATGATTTTACTATAGGAATGCATTGAAAATCAGGAAGAAAGGGATTGTCAGTGGTCAGGAATGAATGCAAGCATTACTGATAGAATAGATTTTATTATATGTATAATGTAAATGCATTGCTAATGATTTTACTATAGGAATGCATTGAAAATCAGGAAGAAAGGGATTGTCAGTGGTCAGGAATGAATGCAAGCATTACTGATAGAATAGGGCTATTATATGTATAATGTAAATGCATTGCTAATGATTTTACTATAAGGAATGCATTGAAAATCAGGAAGAAAGGGATTGTCAGTGGTCAGGAATGAATGCAAGCATTACTGATAGAATAGGGCTATTATATGTATAATGTAAATGCATTGCTAATGATTTTACTATAGGAATGCATTGAAAATCAGGAAGAAAGGGATTGTCAGTGGTCAGGAATGAATGCAAGCATTACTGATAGAATAGGGCTATTATATGTATAATGTAAATGCATTGCTAATGATTTTACTATAGGAATGCATTGAAAATCAGGAAGAAAGGGATTGTCAGTGGTCAGGAATGAATGCAAGCATTACTGATAGAATAGGGCTATTATATGTATAATGTAAATGCATTGCTAATGATTTTACTATAGGAATGCATTGAAAATCAGGAAGAAAGGGATTGTCAGTGGTCAGGAATGAATGCAAGCATTACTGATAGAATAGGGCTATTATATGTATAATAAATGTAAATGCATTGCTAATGATTTTACTATAGGAATGAATGCATTGATAAAATCAGGAAGAAAGGGATTGATTTTACTATAGGAATGAAAATCAGGAAGAAAGGAATGAATGAAGCAAGCATTACTGATAGAATAGGGCTATTATATGTATAATGTAAATGCATTGCTAATGATTTTACTATAGGAATGCATTGAAAATCAGGAAGAAAGGGATTGTCAGTGGTCAGGAATGAATGCAAGCATTACTGATAGAATAGGGTTATTATATGTATAATGTAAATGCATTGCTAATGATTTTACTATAGGAATGCATTGAAAATCAGGAAGAAAGGGATTGTCAGTGGTCAGGAATGAATGCAAGCATTACTGATAGAATAGGGCTATTATATGTATAATGTAAATGCATTGCTAATGATTTTACTATAGGAATGCATTGAAAATCAGGAAGAAAGGGATTGTCAGTGGTCAGGAATGAATGCAAGCATTACTGATAGAATAGGGCTATTATATGTATAATGTAAATGCATTGCTAATGATTTTACTATAGGAATGCATTGAAAATCAGGAAGAAAGGGATTGTCAGTGGTCAGGAATGAATGCAAGCATTACTGATAGAATAGGGCTATTATATGTATAATGTAAATGCATTGCTAATGATTTTACTATAGGAATGCATTGAAAATCAGGAAGAAAGGGATTGTCAGTGGTCAGGAAGGAATGAATGCAAGCATTACTGATAGAATAGGGCTATTATATGTATAATGTAAATGTAAATTGCTAATGATTTTACTATAGGAATGCATTGAAAATCAGGAAGAAAGGGATTGTCAGTGGTCAGGAATGAATGCAAGCATTACTGATAGAATAGGGCTATTATATGTATAATGTAAATGCATTGCTAATGATTTTACTATAGGAATGCATTGAAAATCAGGAAGAAAGGGATTGTCAGTGGTCAGGAATGAATGCAAGCATTACTGATAGAATAGAATAGGGCTATTATATGTATAATGTAAATGCATTGCTAATGATTTTACTATAGGAATGCATTGAAAATCAGGAAGAAAAAGGAAGAAATTGTCAGTGGTCAGGAATGAATGCAAGCATTACTGATAGAATAGGGTTATTATATGTATAATGTAAATGCATTGCTAATGATTTTACTATAGGAATGCATTGAAAATCAGGAAGAAAGGGATTGTCAGTGGTCAGGAATGAATGCAAGCATTACTGATAGAATAGGGCTATTATATGTATAATGTAAATGCATTGCTAATGATTTTACTATAGGAATGCATTGAAAATCAGGAAGAAAGGGATTGTCAGTGGTCAGGAATGAATGCATTATTACTGATAGAATAGGGCTATTATATGTATAATGTAAATGCATTGCTAATGATTTTACTATAGGAATGCATTGAAAATCAGGAAGAAAGGGATTGTCAGTGGTCAGGAATGAATGCAAGCATTACTGATAGAATAGGGCTATTATATGTATAATGTAAATGCATTGCTAATGATTTTACTATAGGAATGCATTGAAAATCAGGAAGAAAGGGATTGTCAGTGGTCAGGAATGAATGCAAGCATTACTGATAGAATAGGGCTATTATATGTATAATGTAAATGCATTGCTAATGATTTTACTATAGGAATACATTGAAAATCAGGAAGAAAGGGATTGTCAGTGGTCAGGAATGAATGCAAGCATTACTGATAGAAAAGGGCTATTATATGTATAATGTAAATGCATTGCTAATGATTTTACTATAGAATTACAATGAAGATCAGGAAGAAAGGGATTGCCAGTGGTCAGGAATGAATGCAAGCATTACTGATAGAATAGGGCTATTATATGTATAATGTAAATGCATTGCTAATGATTTTACTATAGGAATGCATTGAAAATCAGGAAGAAAGGGATTGTCAGTGGTCAGGAATGAATGCAAGCATTACTGATAGAATAGGGCTATTATATGTATAATGTAAATGCATTGCTAATGATTTTACTATAGGAATGCATTGAAAATCAGGAAGAAAGGGATTGTCAGTGGTCAGGAATGAATGCAAGCATTACTGATAGAATAGGGCTATTATATGTATAATGTAAATGCATTGCTAATGATTTTACTATATAGGAATGCATTGAAAATCAGGAAGAAAGGGATTGTCAGTGGTCAGGAATGAATGCAAGCATTACTGATAGAATAGGGTTATTATGATAAGAATGCATTGCTAATGATTTTACTATAGAATGCATTGAAAATCAGGAAGAAAATGGTCAGAAAAATGCAAGCATTACTGATAGAATTTTATTATATGTATAATGTAAATGCATTGCTAATGAAATAGGAATGCATTGAAAAAGGAAGAAAGGGATTGTCAGTGGTCAGGAATGAATGCAAGCATTACTGATAGAATAGGGTTATTATATGTATAATGTAAATGCATTGCTAATGATTTTACTATAGGAATGCATTGAAAATCAGGAAGAAAGGGATTGTCAGTGGTCAGGAATGAATGCAAGCATTACTGATAGAATAGGTTATTATATGTATAATGTAAATGCATTGCTAATGATTTTACTATAGGAATGCATTGAAAATCAGGAAGAAAGGGATTGTCAGTGGTCAGGAATGAATGCAAGCATTACTGATAGAATAGGGCTATTATATGTATAATGTAAATGCATTGCTAATGATTTTACTATAGGAATGCATTGAAAATCAGGAAGAAAGGGATTGTCAGTGGTCAGGAATGAATGCAAGCATTACTGATAGAATAGGGCTATTATATGTATAATGTAAATGCATTGCTAATGATTTTACTATAGGAATGCATTGAAAATCAGGAAGAAAGGGATTGTCAGTGGTCAGGAATGAATGCAAGCATTACTGATAGAATAGGGTTATTATATGTATAATGTAAATGCATTGCTAATGATTTTACTATAGGAATGCATTGAAAATCAGGAAGAAAGGGATTGTCAGTGGTCAGGAATGAATGCAAGCATTACTGATAGAATAGGGCTATTATATGTATAGTAAATAAATGCATTACTAATGATTTTACTATAGGAATGCATTGAAAATCAGGAAGAAAGGGATTGTCAGTGGTCAGGAATGAATGCAAGCATTACTGATAGAATAGGGTTATTATATGTATAATGTAAATGCATTGCTAATGATTTTACTATAGGAATGCATTGAAAATCAGGAAGAAAGGGATTGTCAGTGGTCAGGAATGAATGCAAGCATTACTGATAGAATAGGGCTATTATATGTATAATGTAAATGCATTGCTAATGATTTTACTATAGGAATGCATTGAAAATCAGGAAGAAAGGGATTGTCAGTGGTCAGGAATGAATGCAAGCATTACTGATAGAATAGGCTAATATTATATGTATAATGTAAATGCATTGCTAATGATTTTACTATAGGAATGCATTGAAAATCAGAAAAAGGAAGAAAGGGATTGTCAGTGGTCAGGAATGAATGCAAGCATTACTGATAGAATAGGGCTATTATATGTATAATGTAAATGCATTGCTAATGATTTTACTATAGGAATGCATTGAAAATCAGGAAGAAAGGGATTGTCAGTGGTCAGGAATGAATGCAAAGCATTACTGATAGAATAGGGCTATTATATGTATAATGTAAATGCATTGCTAATGATTTTACTATAGGAATGCATTGAAAATCAGGAAGAAAGGGATTGTCAGTGGTCAGGAATGAATGCAAGCATTACTGATAGAATAGGGCTATTATATGTATAATGTAAATGCATTGCTAATGATTTTACTATAGGAATGCATTGAAAATCAGGAAGAAAGGGATTGTCAGTGGTCAGGAATGAATGCAAGCATTACTGATAGAATAGGGCTATTATATGTATAATGTAAATGCATTGCTAATGATTTTACTATAGGAATGCATTGAAAATCAGGAAGAAAGGGATTGTCAGTGGTCAGGAATGAATGCAAGCATTACTGATAGAATAGGGTTATTATATGTATAATGTAAATGCATTGCTAATGATTTTACTATAGGAATGCATTGAAAATCAGGAAGAAAGGGATTGTCAGTGGTCAGGAATGAATGCAAGCATTTTACTGATAGAATAGGGCTATTCAGGAATATGTATAATGATAAATGCATTGCTAATGATTTTACTATAGGAATTTTACTATAGGAATGCATTGAAAATCAGGAAGAAAGGGATTGTCAGTGGTCAGGAATGAATGCAAGCATTACTGATAGAATAGGGTTATTATATGTATAATGTAAATGCATTGCTAATGATTTTACTATAGGAATGCATTGAAAATCAGGAAGAAAGGGATTGTCAGTGGTCAGGAATGAATGCAAGCATTACTGATAGAATAGGGCTATTATATGTATAATGTAAATGCATTGCTAATGATTTTACTATAGGAATGCATTGAAAATCAGGAAGAAAGGGATTGTCAGTGGTCAGGAATGAATGCAAGCATTACTGATAGAATAGGGCTATTATATGTATAATGTAAATGCATTGCTAATGATTTTACTATAGGAATGCATTGAAAATCAGGAAGAAAGGGATTGTCAGTGGTCAGGAATGAATGCAAGCATTACTGATAGAATAGGGTTATTATATTATATGTATAATGTAAATGCATTGTCTAATGATTTTACTATAGGAATGCATTGAAAATCAGGAAGAAAGGGATTGTCAGTGGTCAGGAATGAATGCAAGCATTACTGATAGAATAGGGTTATTATATTATATGTATAATGTAAATGCATTGCTAATGATTTTACTATAGGAATGCATTGAAAATCAGGAAGAAAGGGATTGATCAGTGGTCAGGAATGAATGCAAGCATTACTGATAGAATAGGGTTATTATATGTATAATGTAAATGCATTGCTAATGATTTTACTATAGGAATGCATTGAAAATCAGGAAGAAAGGGATTGTCAGTGGTCAGGAATGAATGCAAGCATTACTGATAGAATAGGGGTATTATATGTATAATGTAAATGCATTGCTAATGATTTTACTATATGAATGCATTGAAAATCAGGAAGAAAGGGATTGTCAGTGGTCAGGAATGAATGCAAGCATTACTGATAGAATAGGGCTATTATATGTATAATGTAAATGCATTGCTAATGATTTTACTATAGGAATGCATTGAAAATCAGGAAGAAAGGGATTGTCAGTGGTCAGGAATGAATGCAAGCATTACTGATAGAATAGGGTTATTATATGTATAATGTAAATGCATTGCTAATGATTTTACTATAGGAATGCATTGAAAATCAGGAAGAAAGGGATTGTCAGTGGTCAGGAATGAATGCAAGCATTACTGATAGAATAGGATTATTATATGTATAATGTAAATGCATTGCTAATGATTTTACTATAGGAATGCATTGAAAATCAGGAAGAAAGGGATTGTCAGTGGTCAGGAATGAATGCAAGCATTACTGATAGAATAGGTTATTATTATATGTATAATGTAAATGCATTGCTAATGATTTTACTATAGGAATGCATTGAAAATCAGGAAGAAAGGGATTGTCAGTGGTCAGGAATGAATGCAAGCATTACTGATAGAATAGGGTTATTATATGTATAATGTAAATGCATTGCTAATGATTTTACTAAAATGCATTGAAAATCAGGAAGAAAGGGATTGTCAGTGGTCAGGAATGAATGCATGTATTACTTATAGAATAGGGTTATTATATGTATAATGTAAATGCATTGCTAATGATTTTACTATAGGAATGCATTGAAAATCAGGAAGAAAGGGATTGTCAGTGGTCAGGAATGAATGCAAGCATTACTGATAGAATAGGGCTATTATATGTATAATGTAAATGCATTGCTAATGATTTTACTATAGGAATGCATTGAAAATCAGGAAGAAAGGGATTGTCAGTGGTCAGGAATGAATGCAAGCATTACTGATAGAATAGGGCTATTATATGTATAATGTAAATGCATTGCTAATGATTTTACTATAGGAATGCATTGAAAATCAGGAAGAAAGGGATTGTCAGTGGTCAGGAATGAATGCAAGCATTACTGATAGAATAGGGATTTATTATATGTATAATGTAAATGCATTGCTAATGATTTTACTATAGGAATGCATTGAAAATCAGGAAGAAAGGGATTGTCAGTGGTCAGGAATGAATGCAAGCATTACTGATAGAATAGGGCTATTATATGTATAATGTAAATGCATTGCTAATGATTTTACTATAAGGAATGCATTGAAAATCAGGAAGAAAGGGATTGTCAGTGGTCAGGAATGAATGCAAGCATTACTGATAGAATAGGGCTATTATATGTATAATGTAAATGCATTGCTAATGATTTTACTATAGGAATGCATTGAAAATCAGGAAGAAAGGGATTGTCATTGCTAATGTGGTCAGGAATGAATCAGTGGTCAGGAATGAATGCAATTACTGATAGAATAGGGTTATTATATGTATAATGTAAATGCATTGCTAATGATTTTACTATAGGAATGCATTGAAAATCAGGAAGAAAGGGATTGTCAGTGGTCAGGAATGAATGCAAGCATTACTGATAGAATAGGGCTATTATATGTATAATGTAAATGCATTGCTAATGATTTTACTATAGGAATGCATTGAAAATCAGGAAGAAAGGGATTGTCAGTGGTCAGGAATGAATGCAAGCATTACTGATAGAATAGGGTTATTATATGTATAATGTAAATGCATTGCTAATGATTTTACTATAGGAATGCATTGAAAATCAGGAAGAAAGGGATTGTCAGTGGTCAGGAATGAATGCAAGCATTACTGATAGAATAGGGTTATTATATGTATAATGTAAATGCATTGCTAATGATTTTACTATAGGAATGCATTGAAAATCAGGAAGAAAGGGATTGTCAGTGGTCAGGAATGAATGCAAGCATTACTGATAGAATAGGGTTATTATATGTATAATGTAAATGCATTGCTAATGATTTTACTATAGGAATGCATTGAAAATCAGGAAGAAAGGGATTGTCAGTGGTCAGGAATGAATGCAAGCATTACTGATAGAATAGGGTTATTATATGTATAATGTAAATGCATTGCTAATGATTTTACTATAGGAATGCATTGAAAATCAGGAAGAAAGGGATTGTCAGTGGTCAGGAATGAATGCAAGCATTACTGATAGAATAGGGCTATTATATGTATAATGTAAATGCATTGCTAATGATTTTACTATAGGAATGCATTGAAAATCAGGAAGAAAAGGGATTGTCAATGGTCTGATAGGAATGTAAAATGCAAGCATTTACTGATAGAATCAGGAAGAAAGGGCTATTATATGTATAATGTAAATGCATTGCTAATGATTTTACTATAGGAATGCATTGAAAATCAGGAAGAAAGGGATTGTCAGTGGTCAGGAATGAATGCAAGCATTACTGATAGAATAGGGTTATTATATGTATAATGTAAATGCATTGATTTTACTAATGATTTTACTATAGGAATGCATTGAAAAATCAGGTAAAGAAATGGGATTGTCAGGAAGAAAGGGTGGTCAGGAATGAATGCAAGCATTACTGATAGAATAGGGTTATTATATGTATAATGTAAATGCATTGCTAATGATTTTACTATAGGAATGCATTGAAAATCAGGAAGAAAGGGATTGTCAGTGGTCAGGAATGAATGCAAGCATTACTGATAGAATAGGGTTATTATATGTATAATGTAAATGCATTGCTAATGATTTTACTATAGGAATGCATTGAAAATCAGGAAGAAAGGGATTGTCAGTGGTCAGGAATGAATGCAAGCATTACTGATAGAATAGGGTTATTATATGTATAATGTAAATGCATTGCTAATGATTTTACTATAGGAATGCATTGAAAATCAGGAAGAAAGGGATTGTCAGTGGTCAGGAATGAATGCAAGCATTACTGATAGAATAGGGTTATTATATGTATAATGTAAATGCATTGCTAATGATTTTACTATAGGAATGCATTGAAAATCAGGAAGAAAGGGATTGTCAGTGGTCAGGAATGAATGCAAGCATTACTGATAGAATAGGGCTATTATATGTATAATGTAAATGCATTGCTAATGATTTTACTATAGGAATGCATTGAAAATCAGGAAGAAAGGGATTGTCAGTGGTCAGGAATGAATGCAAGCATTACTGATAGAATAGGGTTATTATATGTATAATGTAAATGCATTGCTAATGATTTTACTATAGGAATGCATTGAAAATCAGGAAGAAAGGGATTGTCAGTGGTCAGGAATGAATGTATAATGTAAAGCATTACTGATAGAATAGGGCTATTATATGTATAATGTAAATGCATTGCTAATGATTTTACTATAGGAATGCATTGAAAATCAGGAAGAAAGGGATTGTCAGTGGTCAGGAATGAATGCAAGCATTACTGATAGAATAGGGTTATTATATGTATAATGTAAATGCATTGCTAATGATTTTACTATAGGAATGCATTGAAAATCAGGAAGAAAGGGATTGTCAGTGGTCAGGAATGAATGCAAGCATTACTGATAGAATAGGGTTATTATATGTATAATGTAAATGCATTGCTAATGATTTTACTATAGGAATGCATTGAAAATCAGGAAGAAAGGGATTGTCAGTGGTCAGGAATGAATGCAAGCATTACTGATAGAATAGGGTTATTATATGTATAATGTAAATGCATTGCTAATGATTTTACTATAGGAATGCATTGAAAATCAGGAAGAAAGGGATTGTCAGTGGTCAGGAATGAATGCAAGCATTACTGATAGAATAGGGTTATTATATGTATAATGTAAATGCATTGCTAATGATTTTACTATAGGAATGCATTGAAAATCAGGAAGAAAGGGATTGTCAGTGGTCAGGAAGGAATGTAAATGCATTGCTAAGCATTTTACTGATAGAAAATAGGAAGGGATTGTCAGTGGTCAGGAATGAATATGTATAATGATAAATGCATTGCTAAATGCATTGCTAATGATTTTACTATAGGAATGCATTGAAAATCAGGAAGAAAGGGATTGTCAGTGGTCAGGAATGAATGCAAGCATTACTGATAGAATAGGGCTATTATATGTATAATGTAAATGCATTGCTAATGATTTTACTATAGGAATGCATTGAAAATCAGGAAGAAAGGGATTGTCAGTGGTCAGGAATGAATGCAAGCATTACTGATAGAATAGGGTTAATATGTATAATGTAAATGGCTAATATTTTATATGTATAATGTAAATGCATTGCATTAATAGAATTTTAAATAGGAATGCATTGATTGAAAATCAGGAAGAAAGGGATTGTCAGTGGTCAGGAATGAATGCAAGCATTACTGATAGAATAGGGCTATTATATGTATAATGTAAATGCATTGCTAATGATTTTACTATAGGAATGCATTGAAAATCAGGAAGAAAGGGATTGTCAGTGGTCAGGAATGAATGCAAGCATTACTGATAGAATAGGGTTATTATATGTATAATGTAAATGCATTGCTAATGATTTTACTATAGGAATGCATTGAAAATCAGGAAGAAAGGGATTGTCAGTGGTCAGGAATGAATGCAAAGCATTACTGATAGAATAGGGTTATTATATGTATAATGTAAATGCATTGCTAATGATTTTACTATAGGAATGCATTGAAAATCAGGAAGAAAGGGATTGTCAGTGGTCAGGAATGAATGCAAGCATTACTGATAGAATAGGGCTATTATATGTATAATGTAAATGCATTGCTAATGATTTTACTATAGGAATGCATTGAAAATCAGGAAGAAAGGGATTGTCAGTGGTCAGGAATGAATGCAAGCATTACTGATAGAATAGGGTTATTATATTATATGTATAATGTAAATGCATTGCTAATGATTTTACTATATAGAATGCATTGAAAATCAGGAAGAAAAAAGGGATTGTCAGTGGTCAGGAATGAATGCAAGCATTACTGATAGAATAGGGTTATTATATGTATAATGTAAATGCATTGCTAATGATTTTACTATAGGAATGCATTGAAAATCAGGAAGAAAGGGATTGTCAGTGGTCAGGAATGAATGCAAGCATTACTGATAGAATAGGGTTATTATATGTATAATGTAAATGCATTGCTAATGATTTTACTATAGGAATGCATTGAAAATCAGGAAGAAAGGGATTGTCAGTGGTCAGGAATGAATTATTATATGTATAATGTAAATGCATTGCTAATGATTTTACTATAGGAATGCATTGAAAATCAGGAAGAAAGGGATTGTCAGTGGTCAGGAATGAATGCAAGCATTACTGATAGAATAGGGTTATTATATGTATAATGTAAATGCATTGCTAATGATTTTACTATAGGAATGCATTGAAAATCAGGAAGAAAGGGATTGTCAGTGGTCAGGAATGAATGCAAGCATTACTGATAGAATAGGGCTATTATATGTATAATGTAAATGCATTGCTAATGATTTTACTATAGGAATGCATTGAAAATCAGGAAGAAAGGGATTGTCAGTGGTCAGGAATGAATGCAAGCATTACTGATAGAATAGGGCTATTATATGTATAATGTAAATGCATTGCTAATGATTTTACTATAGGAATGCATTGAAAATCAGGAAGAAAGGGATTGTCAGTGGTCAGGAATGAATGCAAGCATTACTGATAGAATAGGGTTATTATATGTATAATGTAAATGCATTGCTAATGATTTTACTATAGGAATGCATTGAAAATCAGGAAGAAAGGGATTGTCAGTGGTCAGGAATGAATGCAAGCATTACTGATAGAATAGGGTTATTATATTATATGTAAATATAATGATTTTAAATGCATTCAGTGGTCTAATGATTTTACTATAAAGGAATTTTACATTGAAAATCAGGAAGAAAGGGATTGTCAGTGGTCAGGAATGAATGCAAGCATTACTGATAGAATAGGGCTATTATATGTATAATGTAAATGCATTGCTAATGATTTTTTTATATAGGAATGCATTGAAAATCAGGAAGAAAGGGATTGTCAGTGGTCAGGAATGAATGCAAGCATTACTGATAGAATAGGGTTATTATATGTATAATGTAAATGCATTGCTAATGATTTTACTATAGGAATGCATTGAAAATCAGGAAGAAAGGGATTGTCAGTGGTCAGGAATGAATGCAAGCATTACTGATAGAATAGGGTTATTATATGTATAATGTAAATGCATTGCATTGCTAATGATTTTACTGATATAGGAATGCATTGAAAATCAGGAAGAAAGGGATTGTCAGTGGTCAGGAATGAATGCAAGCATTACTGATAGAATAGGGTTATTATATGTATAATGTAAATGCATTGCTAATGATTTTACTATAGGAATGCATTGAAAATCAGGAAGAAAGGGATTGTCAGTGGTCAGGAATGAATGCAAGCATTACTGATAGAATAGGGTTATTATATGTATAATGTAAATGCATTGCTAATGATTTTACTATAGGAATGCATTGAAAATCAGGAAGAAAGGAAGAAAGGATTGTCAGTGGTCAGGAATGAATGCAAGCATTACTGATAGAATAGGGTTATTATATATAATAATGTAAATGCATTGCTAATGATTTTACTATAGGAATGCATTGAAAATCAGGAAGAAAGGGATTGTCAGTGGTCAGGAATGAATGCAAGCATTACTGATAGAATAGGGTTATTATATGTATAATGTAAATGCATTGCTAATGATTTTACTATAGGAATGCATTGAAAATCAGGAAGAAAGGGATTGTCAGTGGTCAGGAATGAATGCAAGCATTACTGATAGAATAGGGTTATTATATGTATAATGTAAATGCATTGCTAATAATGATTTTACTATAGGAATGCATTGAAAATCAGGAAGAAAGGGATTGTCAGTGGTCAGGAATGAATGCAAGCATTACTGATAGAATAGGGTTATTATATGTATAATGTAAATGCATTGCTAATGATTTTACTATAGGAATGCATTGAAAATCAGGAAGAAAGGGATTGTCAGTGGTCAGGAATGAATGCAAGCATTACTGATAGAATAGGGTTATTATATGTATAATGTAAATGCATTGCTAATGATTTTACTATAGGAATGCATTGAAAATCAGGAAGAAAGGGATTGTCAGTGGTCAGGAATGAATGCAAGCATTACTGATAGAATAGGGCTATTATATGTATAATGTAAATGCATTGCTAATGATTTTACTATAGGAATGCATTGAAAAAAATCAGGAAGAAATGGGATTGATCAGTGGTCAGGAATGAATGCAAATGATTTTACTGATAGAATAGGGATTGTATTATATGTATAATGTAAATGCATTGTAAATGCTAATTTTACTATAGGAATGCATTGAAAATCAGGAAGAAAGGGATTGTCAGTGGTCAGGAATGAATGCAAGCATTACTGATAGAATATGGGCTATTATATGTATAATGTAAATGCATTGCTAATGATTTTACTATAGGAATGCATTGAAAATCAGGAAGAAAGGGATTGTCAGTGGTCAGGAATGAATGCAAGCATTACTGATAGAATAGGGTTATTATATGTATAATGTAAATGCATAATGATTTTACTATAAATGCATTGAAAATCAGGAAGAAAGGGATTGTCAGTGGTCAGGAATGAATGCAAGCATTACTGATAGAATAGGGTTATTATATGTATAATGTAAATGCATTGCTAATGATTTTACTATGGAATGCATTGAAAATCAGGAAGAAAGGATTGTAGTGGTCAGGAATGAATGCAAGCATTACTGATAGAATAGGGTTATTATATGTATAATGTAAATGCATTGCTAATGATTTTACTATAGGAATGCATTGAAAATCAGGAAGAAAGGGATTGTCAGTGGTCAGGAATGAATGCAAGCATTACTGATAGAATAGGGTTATTATATGTATAATGTAAATGCATTGCTAATGATTTTACTATAGGAATGCATTGAAAATCAGGAAGAAAGGGATTGTCAGTGGTCAGGAATGAATGCAAGCATTACTGATAGAATAGGGCTATTATATGTATAATGTAAATGCATTGCTAATGATTTTACTATAGGAATGCATTGAAAATCAGGAAGAAAGGGATTGTCAGTGGTCAGGAATGAATGCAAGCATTACTGATAGAATAGGGTTATTATATGTATAATGTAAATGCATTGCTAATGATTTTACTATAGGAATGCATTGAAAATCAGGAAGAAAGGGATTGTCAGTGGTCAGGAATGAATGCAAGCATTACTGATAGAATAGGGCTATTATATGTATAATGTAAATGCATTGCTAATGATTTTACTATAGGAATGCATTGAAAATCAGGAAGAAAGGGATTGTCAGTGGTCAGGAATGAATGCAAGCATTACTGATAGAATAGGGTTATTATATGTATAATGTAAATGCATTGCTAATGATTTTACTATAGGAATGCATTGAAAATCAGGAAGAAAGGGATTGTCAGTGGTCAGGAATGAATGCAAGCATTACTGATAGAATAGGGCTATTATATGTATAATGTAAATGCATTTACTATAATGATTTTACTATAGGAATGCATTGAAAATCAGGAAGAAAGGGATTTTGTATAGGAAGTGGTCAGGAAATGAATGCAGTGGTCAGGAATGAATGCAAGCATACTGATAGAATAGGGTTATTATATGTATAATGTAAATGCATTGCTAATGATTTTACTATAGGAATGCATTGAAAATCAGGAAGAAAGGGATTGTCAGTGGTCAGGAATGAATGCAAGCATTACTGATAGAATAGGGTTATTATATGTATAATGTAAATGCATTGCTAATGATTTTACTATAGGAATGCATTGAAAATCAGGAAGAAAGGGATTGTCAGTGGTCAGGAATGAATGCAAGCATTACTGATAGAATAGGGCTATTATATGTATAATGTAAATGCATTGCTAATGATTTTACTATAGGAATGCATTGAAAATCAGGAAGAAAGGGATTGTCATTGAAAATCAGGAAGAAAGGGATTGTCAGAATCAGGAATGAATGCAAGCATTACTGATAGAATAGGGCTATTATATGTATAATGTAAATGCATTGCTAATGATTTTACTATAGGAATGCATTGAAAATCAGGAAGAAAGGGATTGTCAGTGGTCAGGAATGAATGCAAGCATTACTGATAGAATAGGGCTATTATATGTATTAAATGTATAATGTAAATGCATTGAAAATCAGGAAGAAATGATTTTTACTATGAAGGAATGCATTGAAAATCAGGAAGAAATGGGATTGTCAGTGGTCAGGAATGAATGAATGCAAGCATTACTGATAGAATAGGGCTATTATATGTATAATGTAAATGCATT
Organism: Acanthosepion pharaonis; assembly: GCA_903632075.3. Lineage (NCBI taxonomy): Eukaryota > Metazoa > Mollusca > Cephalopoda > Sepiida > Sepiidae > Acanthosepion > Acanthosepion pharaonis. The sequence goes on from CAHIKZ030002558.1 coordinate 322,176, forward strand.
GCTAATGATTTTACTATAGGAATGCATTGAAAATCAGGAAGAAAGGGATTGTCAGTGGTCAGGAATGAATGCAAGCATTACTGATAGAATAGGGCTATTATATGTATAATGTAAATGCATTGCTAATGATTTTACTATAGGAATGCATTGAAAATCAGGAAGAAAGGGATTGTCAGTGGTCAGGAATGAATGCAAGCATTACTGATAGAATAGGGTTATTATATGTATAATGTAAATGCATTGCTAATGATTTTACTATAGGAATGCATTGAAAAAAATCAGGAAGAAAAGGGATTGTCAGTGGTCAGGAATGAATGCAAGCATTACTGATAGAATAGGGCTATTATATGTATAATGTAAATGCATTGCTAATGATTTTACTATAGGAATGCATTGAAAATCAGGAAGAAAGGGATTGTCAGTGGTCAGGAATGAATGCAAGCATTACTGATAGAATAGGGCTATTATATGTATAACGTAAATGCATTGCTAATGATTTTACTATAGGAATGCATTGAAAATCAGGAAGAAAGGGATTGTCAGTGGTCAGGAATGAATTATATATATAATGTACAAGCATTACTGATAGAATAGGGCTATTATATGTATAATGTAAATGCATTGCTAATGATTTTACTATAGGAATGCATTGAAAATCAGGAAGAAAGGGATTGTCAGTGGTCAGGAATGAATGCAAGCATTACTGATAGAATAGGTATAATGTAAATGCATTGCTAATGATTTTACTTATTATATGTATAATGTAAATGCATTGATAATGATTTTACTATAGGAATGCATTGAAAATCAGAAAAAGAAAGGGATTGTCAGTGGTCAGGAATGAATGCAAGCATTACTGATAGAATAGGGTTATTATATGTATAATGTAAATGCATTGCTAATGATTTTACTATAGGAATGCATTGAAAATCAGGAAGAAAGGGATTGTCAGTGGTCAGGAATGAATGCAAGCATTACTGATAGAATAGGGCTATTATATGTATAATGTAAATGCATTGCTAATGATTTTACTATAGGAATGCATTGAAAATCAGGAAGAAAGGGATTGTCAGTGGTCAGGAATGCATTGAAAATCAGGAAGAAAATTGTCATTAATGATAGAATAGGGTTATTATATGTATAATGTAAATGCATTGCTAATGATTTTACTATAGGAATGCATTGAAAATCAGGAAGAAAGGGATTGTCAGTGGTCAGGAATGAATGCAAGCATTACTGATAGAATAGGGCTATTAATAATGTATAATGTAAATGCATTGCTAATGATTTTACTATAGGAATGCATTGAAAATCAGGAAGAAAGGGATTGTCAGTGGTCAGGAATGAATACTGATAGAAAGCATTACTGATAGAATAGGATTTTACTATTATATGTATAATGTAAATGCATTGCTAATGAATTTTACTATAGGGAATGCATTGAAAATCAGGAAGAAAGGGATTGTCAGTGGTCAGGAAGAAATGAATGCAAGCATTACTGATAGAATAGGGTTATTATATGTATAATGTAAATGCATTGCTAATGATTTTACTATAGGAATGCATTGAAAATCAGGAAGAAAGGGATTGTCAGTGGTCAGGAATGAATGCAAGCATTACTGATAGAATAGGGTTATTATATGTATAATGTAAATGCATTGCTAATGATTTTACTATAGGAATGCATTGAAAATCAGGAAGAAAGGGATTGTCAGTGGTCAGGAATGAATGCAAGCATTACTGATAGAATAGGGCTATTATATGTATAATGTAAATGCATTGCTAATGATTTTACTATAGGAATGCATTGAAAATCAGGAAGAAAGGGATTGTCAGGAATGAATGTGGTAGGGTTATTATATGTATAATGTAAATGCATTGCTAATGATTTTACTAAGAATTACTGATAGAATAGTGGTCTATTGATAGAATGTATAATGTATAATAAATGCATTGCTAATGATTTTACTATAGGAATGCATTGAAAATCAGGAAGAAAGGGATTGTCAGTGGTCAGGAATGAATGCAAGCATTACTGATAGAATAGGGCTATTATATGTATAATGTAAATGCATTGCTAATGATTTTACTATAGGAATGCATTGAAAATCAGGAAGAAAGGGATTGTCAGTGGTCAGGAATGAATGCAAGCATTACTGATAGAATAGGGCTATTATATGTATAATGTAAATGCATTGCTAATGATTTTACTATAGGAATGCATTGAAAATCAGGAAGAAAGGGATTGTCAGTGGTCAGGAATGAATGCAAGCATTACTGATAGAATAGGGCTATTATATGTATAATGTAAATGCATTGCTAATGATTTTACTATAGGAATGCATTGAAAATCAGGAAGAAAGGGATTGTCAGTGGTCAGGAATGAATGCAAGCATTACTGATAGAATAGGGTTATTATATGTATAATGTAAATGCATTGCTAATGATTTTACTATAGGAATGCATTGAAAATCAGGAAGAAAGGGATTGTCAGTGGTCAGGAATGAATGCAAGCATTACTGATAGAATAGAAGAAAGGGATTATTATATGTATAATGTAAATGCATTGCTAATGATTTTACTATAGGAATGCATTGAAAATCAGGAAGAAAGGGATTGTCAGTGGTCAGGAATGAATGCAAGCATTACTGATAGAATAGGGCTATTATATGTATAATGATTTTAAATGCATTGCTAATGATTTTACTATATGGAATGCATTGAAAATCAGGAAGAAAGGGATTGTCAGTGGTCAGGAATGAATGCAAGCATTACTGATAGAATAGGGCTATTATATGTATAATGTAAATGCATTGCTAATGATTTTACTATAGGAATGCATTGAAATCAGGAAGAAAGGGATTGTCAGTGGTCAGGAATGAATGCAAGCATTACTGATAGAATAGGGCTATTATATGTATAATGTAAATGCATTGCTGAAAATGATTTTACTATAGGAATGCATTGAAAATCAGGAAGAAAAAAGGGATTGTCAGTGGTCAGGAATGAATGCAAGCATTACTGATAGAATAGGGCTATTATATGTATAATGTAAATGCATTGCTAATGATTTTACTATAGGAATGCATTGAAAATCAGGAAGAAAGGGATTGTCAGTGGTCAGGAATGAATGCAAGCATTACTGATAGAATAGGGCTATTATATGTATAATGTAAATGCATTGCTAATGATTTTACTATAGGAATGCATTGAAAATCAGGAAGAAAGGGATTGTCAGTGGTCAGGAATGAATGCAAGCATTACTGATAGAATAGGGCTATTATATGTATAATGTAAATGCATTGCTAATGATTTTACTATAGGAATGCATTGAAAATCAGGAAGAAAGGGATTGTCAGTGGTCAGGAATGAATGCAAGCATTACTGATAGAATAGGGCTATTATATGTATAATGTAAATGCATTGCTAATGATTTTACTATAGGAATGCATTGAAAATCAGGAAGAAAGGGATTGTCAGTGGTCAGGAATGAATGCAAGCATTACTGATAGAATAGGGCTATTATATGTATAATGTAAATGCATTGCTAATGATTTTACTATAGGAAAATGCAGTGGTTGAAAAGCATTACTGAAGAAAGGGATTGTAAATCAGTGGTCATTGAAAATGAATGTCAAGAATTGCAACATGATAGAATAGGGCTATTATATGTATAATGTAAATGCATTGCTAATGATTTTACTATAGGAATGCATTGAAAATCAGGAAGAAAGGGATTGTCAGTGGTCAGGAATGAATGCAAGCATTACTGATAGAATAGGGTTATTATATGTATAATGTAAATGCATTGCTAATGATTTTACTATAGGAATGCATTGAAAATCAGGAAGAAAGGGATTGTCAGTGGTCAGGAATGAATGCAAGCATTACTGATAGAATAGGGTTATTATATGTATAATGTAAAATGCATTGCTAATGATTTTACTATAGGAATGCATTGAAAATCAGGAAGAAAGGGATTGTCAGTGGTCAGGAATGAATGCAAGCATTACTGATAGAATAGGGCTATTATATGTATAATGTAAATGCATTGCTAATGATTTTACTATAGGAATGCATTGAAAATCAGGAAGAAAGGGATTGTCAGTGGTCAGGAATGAATGCAAGCATTACTGATAGAATAGGGCTATTATATGTATAATGTAAATGCATTGCTAATGATTTTACTATAGGAATGCATTGAAAATCAGGAAGAAAGGGATTGTCAGTGGTCAGGAATGAATGCAAGCATTACTGATAGAATAGGGTTATTATATGTATAATGTAAATGCATTGCTAATGATTTTACTATAGGAATGCATTGAAAATCAGGAAGAAAGGGATTGTCAGTGGTCAGGAATGAATGCAAGCATTACTGATAGAATAGGGCTATTATATGTATAATGTAAATGCATTGCTAATGATTTTACTATAGGAATGCATTGAAAATCAGGAAGAAAGGGATTGTCAGTGGTCAGGAATGAATGCAAGATTTTACATTACTGATAGAATAGTGGGGCTATTATATGTATAATGTAAATGCATTGCTAATGATTTTACTATAGGAATGCATTGAAAATCAGGAAGAAAGGGATTGTCAGTGGTCAGGAATGAATGCAAGCATTACTGATAGAATAGGGTTATTATATGTATAATGTAAATGCATTGCTAATGATTTTACTATAGGAATGCATTGAAAATCAGGAAGAAAGGGATTGTCAGTGGTCAGGAATGAATGCAAGCATTACTGATAGAATAGGGCTATTATATGTATAATGTAAATGCATTGCTAATGATTTTACTATAGGAATGCATTGAAAATCAGGAAGAAAGGGATTGTCAGTGGTCAGGGAATGAATGCAAGCATTACTGATAGAATAGGGTTATTATATGTATAATGTAAATGCATTGCTAATGATTTTACTATAGGAATGCATTGAAAATCAGGAAGAAAGGGATTGTCAGTGGTCAGGAATGAATGCAAGCATTACTGATAGAATAGGGCTATTATATGTATAATGTAAATGCATTGCTAATGATTTTACTATAGGAATGCATTGAAAATCAGGAAGAAAGGGATTGTCAGTGGTCAGGAATGAATACTGAAAGCATTACTGATAGAATAGGGCTATTTTATATGTATAATGTAAATGCATTGCTAATGATTTTACTATAGGAATGCATTGAAAATCAGGACATTGAAAAAGGGATTGTCAGTGGTCAGGAATGAATGCAAGCATTACTGATAGAATAGGGCTATTATATGTATAATGTAAATGCATTGCTAATGATTTTACTATAGGAATGCATTGAAAATCAGGAAGAAAGGGATTGTCAGTGGTCAGGAATGAATGCAAGCATTACTGATAGAATAGGGCTATTATATGTATAATGAAAATAAATTGCTAATGATTTTACTATAAGAATGCATTGAAAATCAGGAAGAAAGGGATTGTCAGTGGTCAGGAATGAATGCAAGCATTACTGATAGAATAGGGTTATTATATGTATAATGTAAATGCATTGCTAATGATTTTACTATAGGAATGCATTGAAAATCAGGAAGAAAGGGATTGTCAGTGGTCAGGAATGAATGCAAGCATTACTGATAGAATAGGGCTATTATATGTATAATGAAGAAAATGCATTGCAAGCATTAATGATTTTACTATAGGAATGCATTGAAAATCAGGAAGAAAGGGATTGTCAGTGGTCAGGAATGAATGCAAGCATTACTGATAGAATAGGGCTATTATATGTATAATGTAAATGCATTGCTAATGATTTTACTATAGGAATGCATTGAAAATCAGGAAGAAAGGGATTGTCAGTGGTCAGGAATGAATGCAAGCATTACTGATAGAATAGGGCTATTATATGTATAATGTAAATGCATTGCTAATGATTTTACTATAGGAATGCATTGAAAAAGGAAGAAAGGGATTGTCAGTGGTCAGGAATGAATGCAAGCATTACTGATAGAATAGGGTTATTATATGTATAATGTAAATGCATTGCTAATGATTTTACTATAGGAATGCATTGAAAATCAGGAAGAAAGGGATTGTCAGTGGTCAGGAATGAATGCAAGCATTACTGATAGAATAGGGCTATTATATGTATAATGTAAATGCATTGCTAATGATTTTACTATAGGAATGCATTGAAAATCAGGAAGAAAGGGATTGTCAGTGGTCAGGAATGAATGCAAGCATTACTGATAGAATAGGGCTATTATATGTATAATGTAAATGCATTGCTAATGATTTTACTATAGGAATGCATTGAAAATCAGGAAGAAAGGGATTGTCAGTGGTCAGGAATGAATGCAAGCATTACTGATAGAATAGGGCTATTATATGTATAATGTAAATGCATTGAATTAATGATTTTAATAGGAAATGCATTGAAAATGAAGGAAGAAAGGGATTGAAAATCAGGAAGAAAGAAAGGATTACTGATAGAATAGGGTTAGGCTATTATAATATAATGCATTGCTAATGATTTTACTATAGGAATGCATTGAAAATCAGGAAGAAAGGGATTGTCAGTGGTCAGGAATTAATGCAAGCATTACTGATAGAATAAGGCTATTATATGTATAATGCAAATGCATTGCTAATGATTTTGCTATAAGAATGCATTGAAAACCAGGAAGAAAGGGATTGTCAGTGGTCAGGAATGAATGCAAGCATTACTGATAGAATAGGGTTATTATATGTATAATGTAAATGCATTGTTAATGATTTTACTATAGGAATTCATTGAAAATCAGGAAGAAAGGGATTGTCAGTGGTCAGGAATTAATGCAAGCATTACTGATAGAATAGGGTTATTATATGTATAATGTAAATGCATTGCTAATGATTTTACTATAGGAATGCATTGAAAATCAGGAAGAAAGGGATTGTCAGTGGTCAGGAATTAATGCAAGCATTACTGATAGAATAGGGCTATTATATGTATAATGTAAAATGCATTGTTAATGATTTTACTATAGGAATGCATTGAAAATCAGGAAGAAAGGGATTGTCAGTGGTCAGGAATGAATGCAAGCATTACTGATAGAATAGGGCTATTATATGTATAATGTAAATGCATTGCTAATGATTTTACTATAGAATTACAATGAAGATCAGGAAGAAAGGGATTGTCAGTGGTCAGGAATGAATGCAAGCATTACTGATAGAATAGGGCTATTATATGTATAATGTAAATGCATTGCTAATGATTTTACTATAGGAATGCATTGAAAATCAGGAAGAAAGGGATTGTCAGTGGTCATGAAGCGGAAAGGATTACTGATGAAATGCAAGCATTACTGATAGAATAGGGCTATTATATGTCATAATGAAAAATGCATTGCTAATGATTTTACTATAATGTAAATGCATTGAAAATCAGGAAGAAAGGGAAAATTGTCAGTGGTCAGGAATGAATGCAAGCATTACTGATAGAATAGGGCTATTATATGTATAATGGAAATGCATTGCTAATGATTTTACTATAGGAATGCATTGAAAATCAGGAAGAAAGGGATTGTCAGTGGTCAGGAATGAATGCAAGCATTACTGATAGAATAGGGTTATTATATGTATAATGTAAATGCATTACTAATGATTTTACTATAGGAATGCATTGAAAATCAAGAAGAAAGGGATTGTCAGTGGTCAGAAATGAAGGCAAGCATTACTGATAGAATAGGGCTATTATATGTATAATGGAAATGCATTTTAATGATTTTACTATAAGGAATGCATTAAAAATCAAGAAGAAAGGGATTGTCAGTGGTCAGGAATGAATGCAAGCATTACTGATAGAATAGGGCTATTATATGTATAATGGAAATGCATTGTTAATGATTTTACTATAGGAATGCATTGAAAATCAGGAAGAAAGGATTGTCAGTGGTCAGGATGCATTACTGATAGAATAGGCAAGCAGACATTGCTGATAGAATAGGGCTATGGTCAGGAATAAGGCAAGCATTACTGATGGAATGCATTGGTAATGATTTTACTATAGGAATTCATTGAAAATCAGGAAGAAAGGATGTCAAGTGGGGTGAAGGACGTCATTACTGATAGAATTTTATTATATGTATAATGGAAATGCATTGTTAATGATTTTACTATAGGAATTCATTGAAAATCAGGAAGAAAGGGGATTGTCAGTGGTAAGGGGATGCGTTTTCAAGCATTACTGATAGAATAGGGCTATTTTATATGTATAATGGTTAATTTATTGTTAATGATTTTACTATAGGAATTCATTGAGGAAAATCAGGAAGAAAGGGATTGTCAGTGGTCAGATGGAATGAATTGTGTCCAGAAAGGCGTATATTGTTTCCAGGTGTTATGATACAAGAATTATAGTGTATAATGTAAATGCATTATCACTAATGTTCCCCTATCCGTAAGGAATAGAAATTGAAAATCAGGAAGAAAGGGATTGTCAGTGGTCTGGGATGAATGATCAAATTGTTTTGATAGCGAGGCTTTTATATGTATAATGGAATGCATTGGTAATGATAGAAGATTTTATATTTATCTCATTGAATTCATGCATGACCAAATCGATCTAATATCCTTAATTCGAATTTGCCTTGTCATTGGTCAGCAAATGCCAGTAGGAAATCACATTACTGATAGAATCAAAGGCTAGCGACACTTTAATTAATGCATACATTGTAATGTTTACTATAAAATCTCATTGAAAATCATTAAGAAAATTGAGGGATCAAACATCCTTACTCAAGTCCTCTAGGAGATCGATGGAAAAAATACATGTACACGAACGCAAAATGTGGTATAACAACGTAAGAAAATATGAACAGGTTTCTGAAATTCTGTCCACTCAGTCGTAATGTTTCATGGGTCCCTTATAGGAAAGGACCAAATTGACGTGTCACGTCTCTCTCAGTGAGGGCACAACTCATTATTTTTTTTTTTTTTTTTTAGCGAAAATTCTTACTGAAAGTGCCCAAAATCCGAGATTATTATATGCATAAGCGAAATTTGATTCATCCGGATCGAAATTTTAGTTGAGATAAAAATGGAAACTCCAAAAATCAAGAGAAGAAAGGGATGCGACAGAACCAAGTGGTTGCGGCAAAAAAAAACATCCTTACTAACCATTACACATTCTTACACATAATTTTCTAATTACATTTTGTATAGTGATTTTATTATAAAGAATTCAAGGGAAAATCACTAAGAAAGGGATTGATCTAGCGAAACAAACGGAATCTCCAGGCATTACTGATCAAAATGCAAATTAATTATGTACTTTCATTCGTTTCAGAAATTGCATTATTAGGCAATGCATTGAGGATCTAACAGGAAATCTATTCGAATAACAATTAATAAAATTTATACAATAATAACTAAACTATAATAAGGTCGAATAGATTCTTTAAATAAAAATATGTTTAATTTAAATTTCAATACAAATTTACATCCTCCCGATTATTTTTATATGGAAGCTAAAATTTCTTTTAACCATATAATCCTTTTCCTGTATATTTTGTTATTTCATGTAATTCAACATCGACTGATCAACAATTGCCCAAATAAATTTATGTGAAAAGTTTGTTTTAATGTATTTTTAAATATATTCAATGTTCTTCTTCTTCATTGTTCCTTTAGAACCTTAAGTATATTTGTCTTCCTACTCTACCCAAAATATCTTTTAACACACTGTCTCACAGATCCTGTGTTTTTATTTGAATAAAAGCTTCTTCAAGCAAGTTACTCGTTATTTATATATGGAAAAAAATACCATTGCCAGACATCATATTCTTTGCCATATATATATTCTAAAAACTTTTTTAAAAATTGGGTTTCCCGTATCTTTTGGGAATTTTAACCTTATATGTCCTTCCAAGTTTTTCCATTTTCCTAAAACAATTCATGTTTTTATTTTTTCATATGCTCCATCCATAATATTCTTAGCATCCTTTTATTGAATCATACATCTTTTCCCTTAAATCTCTTCTTTATTTGTGAGGAAACTGTCAAAGATAATAGTGACATAGGAAGACAGATGTCACATTTTCACAATAGTAAATGGACGCGAATGAAAAATGTTTTGTACTGAGACTATAATCACAACACTGACAATCAAGAGACGAAAAGTGTCATAGGTAGGAACAGGAAATCAAGTGTGGACATGTGTTAAAAACATGTCTCTCTCGGATGGATGAATATTCCTCTCTTGGTTATTCTGATAATATAGTTATATTTGAATATATATGTAGGGTACCTTTATCTTCTCTCCAGTCAGCGTTAATTAGCCAAACAATGATCACCTACCAAGACGAGAGGATTCGCTCATTCTTATTTTATAGGTCAACCTTTTTTTGCAATGATGAATCCAAGGTTATAACTTTGAAAATAAAATCAGTTCTCGTCCTGGGTATGACGATAAACTACATCAACATCCAATGATCAAAAGGCCTCCTGATCAGGAGGTTTTCACCAAATTGGAACTGCCCTAAAATTTAATTGCTGGTGTTCCCAGGTATAAATGAATTAACTATGGTGACCTGTTAGGGTCCCAACTTTGGGCAAATAGTTAATGTTTCTAAACTGGGGTCAAAACACTATAAAGGTTTTACAATCTAATTCCTAAAATTTTTTATAAATTCAAGTACATTTTTTGATACGTGTATTGTCTTTTTTGTACTTGATGGGGCGAAGGAACTTTCCAAAGGCCTCCAATCATTTTTAGACGATTATTCAGACACCCATTATTTTAAATAAAGTGTAAAATTTACCAAAGATGAGTACATTAAATAAAGAGCACTTTCTACTTCTTTTTTCATTTAGATAATTAACCTTTGTTGTCAGGCATTTCTTCATTCACTTCATCATCGGACAAGATTTATTATTTTCCTAGGTTTATACTAAGCTGAAAAATAATTCTTGTTCGATGATTTTGTTTTACCGGAATAATTTATTGAAAATATTTTTTAATGTACAATTATTATAACATGAGATTTGTAACGTCTAATATGTCTTATTTTCTCTTATTTTGTCTATTGGGTAGTATAAATGCAATGATGACTACCAGGGTGTTATTTCATGTCTAGCGAGCTCTTATAATGTCAAATTCCGTGTTTACAAGATCTTAAACAGGTTTTCTATGCTCTAAGCACGAGAATATTCGACTTATAAATAAAGAATCTTCGCGGAAATTCACTTATCGTATTAGGGTCTTGAACTGATTAACCGCGATATCAAAGGACGACTGTATATCATTCCAAACTCTATAAGAACTAATAGGTAACTTGGAGGGATTAAAATAAGAACGGGATGAGATAATCCGAGACATGGGCACTGAAATGTGCGCAGTCTAACCTCGTAAATTAAAAGGGTTCAGTACTGAGAGAAGAATACAACAAAAAAAAATATTTATTAAATTTTTATCTTTTTAACTTTGAGTACAATGGTGCTAAATATGTCAATCTGTGTTAAAACAATATGAAAAAGAAGCCTTTTCCAATAAAAAAAAAAAAATTTAAGAGGCCTAATGATGATTTTAGTCTAGAACAGGGGTCGTCAAACCTTTATATCTCAATACCCCATTTATTTTCTTATAAAGTGAACCGCATTTAAAATATTTTCTGCCTTATAACTCGAACTGATATCGGCAATTTAAATGATGACTAAAATGTAGAAAAAGTAAAGAAATTAAAAGATTAAATTTTTTGGCCTCAGAATCTTCATATTTAGAATATATAGGTTTATTAAATAAGCCCAAAGGATCAATTAAATAATATCTGAAGTACATCAAACCTACAATACAGCAGAACAGAAATACATAAACGGCCGTAATATTCAAATGTACAACGCTATTAAGAAACTAAATACAATTATATCAATCATGTCAAATATAGGAAGAAAATAAATAACTACAGATACCGAGGTTCGAGCTTAACACTCTGGAATTTCTTTTTAAGCTTTATAAATAGCGGTGTCAGGTTTTTACTGATTTGATTGTTGAGCGATTATTGAGAGAAACTATCCAGTCGAATTAGTGTGAATTATCGTGCTTCGATGATTTTGATCTTGATTTAGGATTTACCGGACGTTAAGCCGAGCGGAGCTATTAACAAGGTATTCACTGAAATGGTTAATTATCTTTGATTGATTTTTTACTTCTTTTTACTTGTTAAGTATTTATTTGCACTTGTAATTAAATAATGTCTTATCCTAACATTGAAATCTTGAGTTATACTTAATTATTAACGGCCACCTTACGCGACAAAACATATCAGGAAAGGGTTTTTCACTGATTCTTACGACAAATGGTGTTACAATGTTTAACTGCTTTATCTGAAAACCTGGTAAAAGGAACCCAATTAGTTTAGTTGTTTGTTTTTTTCGATATTATTGCAACAATAACAGCTAAGATGAAAATGTAAATAAAGCCTTCTTTGATATAACTAACGACAACAAGTTTTAGAGTCTTGCTCTGGACTTATAAATATATGTTTTTTTCTTTGTATAAATGACGGTGTCGGTCTACTAACCAAAAGGTGACTATAGATATGGAACTATCCAGTCGAATTAGTTGAATTATTGTGCGTCGATGATTAAATTTTGGTTTAGGATTTACCGGACGTTAATCAACAAGGTATTCACAAAAAAATGGTTAATAAATAAATCAATGACTTATTACTTCTTCTTTTGTTAAACTTTTATTTATTTGCGTTTGTATTGCATCCTGTTTTATTTTAACATTGTTTTTCTGAGTTATGGTTCAATTATTATCATATACCGGGGTTTTCAAAATAAAAAAAAAAAAAGAGAAAAATAGATCACAAAAGGAAAGTGTTCATCTTCATAAGAAAATGTATTACTACAGACATTATTTCGAGCATGAACATATATTTTTTGCCAGGTGTATAAATAGCTAGACAGGTGTATTCAATTAATTATTGACTATAGTTTGGAACTATCAGTTGAAAAGTTTGAATTATTAAAATTTTTTGAATTTTTGTTTTTTGATTTAGGATTTGCTGTTATTTAACCAAAAAATTGATCTACTAACATATTATTTTTTTGAAATGGTTAATTAAAATTGACTTTTTATTTTCTTTATTCTTATTAAGAATTTATGTGCATTTTCAATACTGTTCATAAAAGGTAAAATTGAAAGTTATACTTAATTTGTAATTTTAAAAGGACTGTACGTCCCATCTTTTTCGAAATTATAAACTCTCTTTTACAGTTAGAGGTTAGGAAAAGGGGTGTCAATATCTGAAAATCAACTTGGAACAATTAAAAAAGAATAAGCAATGCTCAATGTAGCATTAAATAAGTCTCATCAAAATATTTGGATAGATGTAACTAAGGCTCTTGATTCTGTTGATTGTTGAGTTCGGAGCCTCAAAGAATACAACATACATGCACACTAAGTAAATGGTACCTCAGTGTCATTCCCACAACGGCCCTCATTCGGCCACTTGACTATCATCGACCACCTGGAACGCCACCATGATCCCTAGAGGACGCCTATTCAGGAGGAAGTCTTCACTTGTTTGGATATTGTACGAGGGTTTGCGAAAGACTTCCGCCGGTTCAATCTCCTTCCTCCTTGTACCGTTCCTTGTAGGATGGCTTTGGAGTGTCCCCAAGATCTGGGTACTTGTCAATACACTACTTCCTCTTATTCTTCAGTATCTTGATCAATATGTGGAACCCATTAAAGAACTGTAGAAAATTCCAATACATTTAAGCAATTAAAATTCAAAATTAATTCATTTTATGCCATTTTTTATTTGGTTTCAATATCACATTCGCAGATAAAGGGTGTTTCATTAAGACGGATCAAAGTCAGCCGTAAATAAATCTATGTTATTACTGAAAATTTATTTTATTTCTCTATTGGATCATGTTATTTAAGTCATGGCAATTATGTGTGAAAAAATCGCCCAAATATCCGGAAATGTCGGCAACCTCCACTCGATTGTCAAAATTTTTGATGACGTCTCTGCATAGTTGCTCTTCGATCTCACCAATATGCCTTATTATCTCATCCTTCAGCTGTTGAATTGTTGTTGGCTTGTTGGCATAGACCTTACTTTTGAGATGATCCCAAAGGAAGAAATCTAAAAGGGTCAAGTCGCACGATCGTGGTGACCAATTGACTTCGCTGTTTCAAGAGATGATGCGACCTGGGAATTTTTCATTGAATTTCTGTTTGAACGTCCATTTTTGTAATAGGCTTTGATAAATTTAACATGTTGTTCGATTGTTAATCTTTGCAAGGTTGAAATTGCCAAAGACAGAGTTTTTCATATTTAACAAAGTTGTTAAATATGAAAGAAAAAGAAAAAATCATTAGACGCTTAAACGTAATTCACATTTAAAAGCGATCCAAGTTATTGGATTACATTTTATTATCTAATCAGCGACTTTATTCCAAACGCGCTGAAAGTCTTTGAAATATTAAACAACTATGTTTATCATCTGCTGTGAAATTTGTAGAGTCACTTAAGAAAATTATGAACATTTTTATTCTTAAAATAGATGTTAAAAAATTGTGAAAAGTATTTATTAATCAATAAACTTCTGAGTTTAATACGGAAATTTTTAGCTACCTCGAGCCTATTTATTTCTTATGAATATTCGTGATGTTAAGATAATTATTCATTTTTTTTAGTTTTCAGCGTCGGTTTTTGTTTTTGTGGAAAAGCTGAATTCTCAAACATTTCGTAATTTCAAAAACTATTTTTTACATTTAAAAGCAAGTACCCATATTCAACCATACGAATTATTATCTTTTATTAATAAAATTTATCGTTTTTGACTGTTTACTGCTGCCTACTGGAAAATTCACGCATTCATAAAACAACGTAAATACGTGACACACACCATATGTTGCCGTTCCTTTTATTATTAAAATCCAGTTGAATGTGACTTTTATTGTTCACCAAAAGAAAGACACCGGATTTTTGTGTGAGGTTGTTTCGCAAACAAAATTTTATATATCTTCTTTCAATTTAAAAGAAAACAAATACTCAATATTAAAATTTACTTAAATTTGTAGAGCTTTGTTTGAATATCTTTTATTTCATGTGTATAAATCGCTACAAATACGTCTTTGATTTATCTGAAGGCTCACTCTTCTGTTGACGTCTTCATTTATGACGAGGTTGATGTTGGAAAAAACCAGGGAGATAATTTGTAAAAATGTCCGGGCTGTATTCTTAATGCATTGAATACTCTTAATTTTATTTTGAGATGTTTTTAATTTATTGATCTGGAGGTTTGACAAAATCAAAAGAAGGATCTGTAATGTAATCGATTATTTTATAAATTTGGCATCTCGATTTTATCAAATTTTTCAACGACATGCTTTGTAATGTCTTTTCTTATCAAATATTACCAGCAATAAACATCTTGTCGGCAATAAAACAAATTGATGTTAATATGCCGTAAAACAAAATAAACCAAACCAAAAAATTTTTCAATGAAACTTGATCTACAAACTGATTTCTTACATGAATACATATTTTATTTTTTACGAACCTGTCCTAAAAATAATGTCGATATTAAATAACCTTTTTATTAAGATATGCCGTAAAACAAAAATAAAGCATGAAACATAAAAAAAAAAACATTGCTTTTCATGTGTTCAAAGGAATTTCTGTAAAGCCATTTTTGTTTGATGAATGGAAGAATAAAATTAAAAACATTTTTAATTTACAATTTTGAAAAATAAAGATTATTTATAGTTGCATTGCATCTTATACAACTATACAATCCAAAGAATATTGCTGATAGATCAGGTCTGGTGATCCTGATGTACATCTCGAGATTCTTGACAAAATCCAAAGAAGGATCTGTAATGCAATCGATTCTAATGGGCATCTCGACTTCAGACATTTTCTTACAGATGTGACGTGGGGTCCTACTGGATTTTTTTTATGGAAACTGCTCTGATCAGCTTTTCTTTGAATGGTTCCCCGTCTACATGAATTAAGATATGCTAATCCATTGGCAAATGGGTCCTATGCGTTTACTGATGAAATAGATAAATGTAACAGCCACTGAAACTGTTGGAGTATAATCCAACAGTTTCTTCTCTGGAACTTCCGACCCGTGGAACTTCCTCCTGTTTACTTGCTTTCTTGATAAATAAAATCTTCAAAAACTTAGACGCAACATCAGTCGCCATCTTCTGTCTACTTGTACCCTGTTCATATTTTTGTCTTTCAGCAAATCTCCTCTATACTTACTTTCACTCCATGTAACTCCCTGTGTATTAGTGACATTATTGCCTTGCTTAGAGCGAAATGTTTAAAATTAAAAAAAGCTATGATTCGCCTTTGGATCCCTGGTTACTAGAATCTATAACTGACATGCAACAATCTCAATTTAATTTTAGGGTCAGTATTTCGTTCGGTTTTAAGCAACTTAATTCTCACTATTTACATTATTCGGACTATTGTCTTCATCTTTGTCGCCATATTTATTACAACGTTTCGGCCCTTGTACGCTCAGGCCTTCCTCAGGTGGTTGGAATGTCGAACTTTATTTCGCTCACTGGAGTAGATTGTTCTAGTTCCACGTGCCATGTTTAATCGATGTCAGTTATTAGTTATCTTTTAATTCCCCTCTCCAAGTTCTACACTGCCTTAACCGGGTATTGAGCTCGCACTCTTTGGGTCCTGTCACTGGATCTAACCAACGCCTTTATCCCCTGTGCCATGTGTCCTTAATACCCAATCTCAGAAATATGGACAGAAACTCAATTCTCGTATAATTTCATTGCTTGGAGCCAGGTTGATGGTGATTTCACAAAGGTACAAGAATTGTTTCACTGTCTCCAGTTGCTGACCCCTGACTATAATTAGTGTCCTTAGGGGTGCCTCACAATTCCTTCCCAGCTATGTAATTTGGTTGTTTATTTCCATATCTAGATCCTGTTTCGCCCAGACACCTCACCAATTTAGGTTGTCCCTCTTCACTTCCAGCCAGCCATCCAGTCCGCTCCTCAATGTCGATCACTTTGTACAGAAACATAACTTCACTGATCCTAAGGGAACCTATATTTCAATATGATATGGCAGTAAGTTCAAATCATTTTTAGGCAGTGCTTTTTGTCTTTCCATATTTGTTTCAACCGTAACATGACAGCTTTTTCCAACGCAATTCTCTGATTGCTTCGTTGCTTGGAACCATCTTGCCTGATGATTTCACAGAGAAATTTGAATTGTTTCACTGTCTTCAGTTGCTGACCACTGACTATAATTGGGTGATGGGTTTTCTCAGGTTTTCTCACCAGCTTTCTTATTTAGCTGTTGATTTCCCTGCATATCTAGATGCCGGTTTGTTTAGACACCTCACCAGGTTAGCCAGGTGTCTCTTGTAATTACTTAACAAGTTGTAAAAACCATTGTTTTGGCAGGATAAGCGCCAAAATGAACAAGGCTAGACGCATGCCATTAATGTAATTAGTCAAAATCAACTAAACTGTCTTCTTTGATGTGTCACTGCACTTTCTTACGTTTCTGCAAGAGGATTTTTTTTGCATCACAGACGCAACGATCAAATGAGTGTTAGCAGTAACTCTTAAATACGTTAAATGACCATAAGCATGTTTATACTCTTCAAATGCAACTTGCAAGGACGTCTTGCAGCCTAATAAAAGCTAAGTGCTATTGTAGAGTTGAAATGAGCATTGATTTTAAGTGCCGTTCATTGACGATTACATAGCCTTGAAAAAGAGCTCTGTCTATTCTTGTCGTTGCTGGCCGATCAGCCAAATAAAATCCTGAGTCACTGTTTTGATATATAAGTGATATCGAAACAGGTCTCTGCACCAAAAAAGCAGAAACACTCCTTGCAACTGTGCAACTTTCTTTTGCAAGTTTCTACATTGATCTTACAATGCCGAACTACACTCTGTACTACTTCAATGGCCGCGGACGTGCCGAGATCTGTCGTATGTTGATGGCCGCTGCCGGCGTCCCATACACCGACAAGAGGTTCGAATTCAACGAATGGGACAAATACAGGAATGGTAAGATATTTCTTTACTTTTTGTTTAATACATTGTTTGCAAAATTTATTTAAACCCCAAATGGCTAACTATTTAGGGCTACAAAATTTCGGCTTCAGTTTAGGATGCCTAATAAAACCAATTGATTGGGTTATTAAAACGGAAATTGTGACAAACTTCACTTGAAGCAGACGAGATTTAATTCATGAATAACATTTCAGAGTTCAGTCGATGTTAAGAGTAATACTGTGGAAATAGACTTTAGAAGGAACCGGAAACCTACTCATAAACAGGAAACAAGGGATAAACCTCTACTCCTGTTCAAAAGACTGGGGAGAAGCATGAACCGGACGATGGATGGCCTAACGTTTATCGCTGTGAAAATTGGAACCGTCTATCTGAGTTGGATTCCCTGCCCAGTCTGTAGCGTTCACTTTCGAAAAAAATCCCCTTGAAAAGACGGAAACTTCACCTCCCAAGTTATGGATTAAATATTAGGGTAGACTAGGCTCTCTAGATTTGAGAAGCAACTATTCTAAGAGAAGGACAACACATATTTAAAACCTCGCCATGTCTAACTACTATACTACTTCAATGGCCGCGGACATGCCGAGATCTGTCGTATATTGATGGCCTCTGCCGACATCATATACACCGACAAATGGTACGAATTCAACGAATGAGACAAATACAGGAATGGAAAGATGCCTCTTTATTTTTTGTTTAATATAGTGTTTGGAAAATTTCGTTAAACCCCAAATGGCTAACTATTTAAGATTAGAAAATTCTGGGTTCAGATTAGGATGACTAATAAAACCAATTGATTAGGACATTAAAACGGAAATTGGGATAAATTTCATTTCCCATATAAGGCACTCTCTTCCTCTCAGATGTATTAACCCCTTTCACCAGATCTAATTGCACTATACTTGGGATATACTTTATACATATGCTCGCACAAAACAAGGCCACCGAGCCACTCGAGGTAGATGGTTTCTGCGTAGTGTCGTATGAGAATGAGAAAGGGAAACAAATGAAGTTCTTGTGGCTACTCAGGAACGATAACTGCGAAGTCTGGACAGGATTTACAAGACAGAGCTGACAAGATTTAATTCGAGAATAATATTTCAGAGTTCAGTCGATTTAAGAAGTAATAGTGTGGAAATAGACTTTAGAAGGAACCGGAAACATAATCATAAACAGGAAATTAGGGATAAAACTCGCCACCTCATCAAAAGATCATGGAGGAGTTTGAACCGGGCGATAGGCGAACCTATATTCACCTACTGAAGGAAAATCAATAAATAAATAGTAAATTAAATTTACTTGATGATTGTAATTATGCCTGCTTCTGACCCAAAAATGAAAACTATAAAATGGGAGAATCCCTGCAATTGCTGTTCAGAACGAATCTCAGCTCGTTTTACGAACAATATCTGCGACATCTTGTTATTTCCAGCAGCTTGACAATCCTCCGATAATCCACAACGCCTAACTTCACTCTGTACTACTTCAACGGCCGCGGACGTGCCGAGGTATGTCGTATGTTGATGGCCACTGCTGGCATCCCATGTACAGACAAGAGGTTCGAATTCGACAAATGGGACAAGTAAAAGAATGATGTGTGATTGTCTGTTTTTTCCGTATGTGATATATTCCTTTTAAACTGTTAAAAAACCGACCATTATATTGAGGGTTACTGTGTGATTTTGTATGAGCTTTAGAAAGGGCAACAAGTTCTTGGGCCTACGCCGGAAACATAACGGCTAAATCTTGACATGAAGAGGTCAAGGTTTAATTAATGAATAACATTTCAGAGTTCAGTCAATTTTGTTATAGACTAGCTTCAATTGAGGACCCAGTTTTATTTAAAGATCACAGAAATTGCCTACTGCACCATTGATGGATGTTTTAAAACAATGCTAACTAATTGCAACGATTTTAAAGGTCTATTTTTACTGCCCTTGATACGGGGCGCATTCTAAAATGTACACGTAGCCAGCACTGTGTTGCATTCGACCTTCAACAACTGATCGGCTGTTACTGGCAATTGTAATTACGCCTGCTTCTGACTCAAAAATGAAAACTATAAAATGGAAGAATCCCTGCAATCGCTGTTAGAACAGATCTCAGCTCGTTTTACGAACATCATCTGCGACATCTTGTTACTACCAACAGCTTGATAACACTCCGATAATCTGACAATTCCTAACTACACTCTGTACTACTTCAAAGACCGCGGACGTGCCGATATCTGCCGTATGTTGATGGCCGCTGCCGGTGGCCATTACACTGACAAAAGTTTCAAATTCAACGAATGGGACAAATAAAGGAATATGTTCAATTGTATGTTTGTCCGTTTTTTGATATATTCCTTTTAAACTGTTAAGAAACCGGCCAATATATTGAGGATTACTGTGTGATGTTTTATTAGCTTTAGAAAACGCGACAAGTGAAGTTCTTGGGCCTACGCCGGAAATAAAACGGCTAATTCTAGCCATGAAGAGGTCAAGATTTAATTTCAGAGTTCAGTAGGAAACGTTAGAAATATAGAGTGGAGCTAGACTTTAGATGAAACCGAAAAAAAAAATCCTAAACAGGAAACTTGGGATAAAACTCGACGCCTCTTCAAAAGATCATAGAGGAGTGTGAACCGAGCGAGAGGCGAACCTATATCCGCCTATTGAAGGAAAATCAATAAATAAATAATAAATTAAATTTAGGAGGAGATGTTAGAAATATAGAGTTCAATTAGACTTTAGAAAGAATTGTAAATTCAAACCTGAACATTAAGCAAGTAGTATTCAAAAGACCGGGGAGGAGTGTGAACCGGATGACAGATGAAGGCCACCAGTTTGCAAGGAGCCATCAGAAGAAAAAGAAAAATGTTTAGAAGAAACTGGAAATCCTATCCAAAACAAGAAACAAGGGATAAATCTCTACTCCTATTCAAAACACCGGAGAGGAGTGTGAACCGGGTTATAGATGAATGCCACCAGGTTGCAAGGGGTCGTCGGAAGTAAAAAAAAAAAAAAAAAAGAATAAAGATTTAGAAAGAAGTGGAAATCCAATCCTAAACAAGAACCAAGGGATAAACCCTACTTCTAGTCAAAAACAGGGAAGTATCTGAACCGGAAGATAGGTGAATGCCATCAGGTTCCAAAGGTTCATCTGAATTAAAAGAAAGTAAAGATGCTTTAGAAGGAACTGGAAATTCAATCCTAAACAGAAAACAAGGAATAAACCTCTACTCCTGTTCAAAAGATCAGGGCGGTGTCAGAACCGGATGATAGGTGTATGTCATCAGGTTGCAAGGAGCCATCAGAAATAAAAGAAAGGGAAAAATATTTAGGAGGAACTGGAAATCTAACAATAAATAGGAAACTCTGGGTAAATCGCTACACCTGTTCAAAAGACCGGGAAGGAGAAAAAACCGGACGATGGATAGCCTAACGTTTTTCGGTAGGCAAAATGGAACCGTCGATCCGAGTTCGAGTCCATGTTGGGTTCATTTGGAAAAGGCATGAATCCTGAAAAAATCACCCCCACAAAGTATTAGTTAAATAGTAAGACTGGCTAGACACTCTAGGTTTGAGAGGAGAATTCTAAATCAAAAACCGCGGAGAGGACAACAAGAAATTACACCACTAACTTCCGAAATAAATTTCTTCTTTAATTATTTCACCCCCAAACAAGTCAATAAAGCCAGTAAGACACAAATAACATTACAGATTCTTCTTTAGATTTTATCAAGAACCTCTAAATATATAGCAGGTTCACCAGAGTATATGTGGCAGCAATATTCAAAGCATGGACGAATGGTAGACTTAAATATATGTAAGATAGAGTAGGAATCGATTCTTGCTACATGCACTAACCATTTTCACATCAACTTCTTCCGGAATGTAAAGTTCAATTTGAGGTCTGGATTTATATTTCTCATCAGTTCTGCACTCTTTTCTTTTTTTAATCAGTTATTCTTCCCTTTAATATTTTGTTTAGATTTTGAAAAGGCATGTTTCACTAATCTAATGCACCTGGGATGCAAATTTTAATGAACTGTTCAAGAGAACACCACTTTTCCCCAATAATGTATTCTGAAACTCTAACATCAACAATTTTTTTCTTTTCTATTCTGACACGAATACAAGGACAAAAGTTACTCAAGGTAGATGGTGACAAAATGAAATAATTCTAAGGACGTACAGGGAATGAGAAAAAGGGACATGTTATGAGGATATGTAGGATAGATAAGGGTTGACCCCTCACATGAAATTTTATATTGTAGGCAGAAACAGAAATTGTCAGCGGAATTCTTTTTAAATAAATTAATGTGCCATGTTTTTTAATGGATAAACTCAAATGCATCGTAGAGATAAAAAAAATATTATAAAAGTATACTAGTGTTTACATAATACAAGACTCAAGAGTAACTCAAGATAGAGATTTAAAGAATGAGGTTGTTATAGAGTAGCGAAATAAGGAAATAAGTGGTACATATTATAAGGATAGATGTAAGATAGATGATTGACCTTACACTCTTGTGAGTCATTTCCACACTGCGATAGTTCTTGGAAAATCTGACTGAGTAGAATTTTCTATAAAGAGTATGACAATATCAACTCACTTTACGTGGACTGGTGGGTCATAGCGGTGAACGTCTGAACAAGTGGAAACAAGGAATGTAACACTGCCATGAAAATAGATTTCCCCTCCCGAGGCTACTGTACTGATGATGAATGTGGCTATGCTGATGACATAGGTATACATAGTTGAGATAAGAAAATGAACATCCTTAAGCAAGTGTCCCAAGAAACAGGATTTAAGATAAACCTTTCCAAAACTGAAACTAGGTATTTACTCTGTCTTCCCATTAAGACGAATTGTGACACAAGGTTAGTTTTTAAGGTGGGAACCCTAGCGCGTCCAAAACAGAAACTATGATATGGAATAAAAACAATAATGTTGCCTACTCTGAATCCATCATAAAAAAAAATCGGTAGGTGTAGTTATTAAAAAAATAAAAATTTCAGATACATCGACGTAGGGATCAGAAGAAATTGAAAAGAGAATAGGCTGTACTAGAGATAGTTTCGCCCAATACAGCCAATTGCTACCAAACCAAAATATCAACATTAAAAATTTGAGACACGTTCTTAAATAGCCTTGTCAGATACAAATGGAGGTCACGCCTGGCACCAAACCCCGTCAGAAATATCTAAATTCACAGCTGTATACAAGTGCTTCCTAAGATCAATGTTTAAAAATGACCGCGAGCAAATGGTGCCTGTGAATATTAGCAAAGACCCTCCTTCTTTGAACATTATGGATTGGCGCTACAGAATCACAAAGAACTGAACCAAATGACAGAAACCACATCACGTGGGGACTACCAACACGAGGAACAACTAAAATGGATAGCACTCAAGAGAAAGTAATGATATAATCAACATGCTGACCTTCCACAATACTTCAAATAAAAAGCTAGGAGGAAAATCTCCGTCACTACTGGAAAGAGCGATAACAGCTACTACTGGATTTAAAAAATATGTTATTAAAAAATTCTCAAAAGAAATATTTAATAAATTTCAACCAGCCCCGGTACTACATGGGCGCACAGTGAACGTCAAATGTTTCCTTCTAGGGAAACGGCTTTTATTTACATTACTATTACAATGTAGTAGAGATAGGCTGACAACTTTTTGATTGTGAAGAAATGTCTGTATGGTGGAAAACTATTCATCCCGCACAAGGATTCTTTCGAAATTTGTCGAGGATAGAAAGTCATGATTGAGCAGCTCCAGCCAAGATATGGTAGCAATATTTATTCTTGGTCTGACCTGATTTTTGTAAAAATAGATCATATTAGGAGGGTACAGGTACTGAGCACCAATCAATTTTCTTCGGCATCCATAGACGGATATGCAATTTGACATGTCCTGATCTGGCATCTCAACTCCAGTTTATTAATCTGTGGCTTCCCTCTGTCTTTTCTACAAGTATTTTCATGGCAACTGCTCTGACAAGATGCTTTCACTGGTACCCCAACTGCATGAATTTAAGCGTACTACTAGGTCGGCAGCTCGGCCCCACCCTTTCACTGTCGAAACAGTTAAATGTAACCCCCTCTTCTACTCCAACAGCTTCTTCTCTCGTACTCCCTGACAGTGGAACTCCTTTCATTTTACTTGCTTCCATGACAGATATAATCTTCAAATATTCAAATGTAATGTCAATCGAAATGTTTTGATATCTTGATTCTGACCCCCGTCCATATCTCTATCCTTTCTTCAAACACTTCTCTTTACGTTTGCTCTCTTCTCTGTAATTCCTTGCGTGCTAGTGGCACTCCCGCCTTACTTGCGGTGAAATATTCAAAAAATAAATCTTTAGATATTGATCCTTTATCGAATGAATTGGCGTCCCAATATTCCAGTCAAGGAATCTAATTGAGATTACCCCCAATTCAACATGACTAGAAAATCTAAAAATTTGCTCTGTGACGATGAAATGTCAGCTTAGTCTTGGAAGAAATGAAATGTAATATGTCAGTTACTCTCACAGATTCCGGGTCTTTAGATATTGGAAGATCCTCCCATAAGCTGTGATCTCGTCTACATATATTTAATAATAATCTGATAATGTTCTTAGACAAGCGATCAGGTCGATTTTGAAAACGTGGTATAGCAATAAATTTGAAATGTTGGGTTTGACATGATAAATTTTGTTCCAAATTTTTAACGTCTTTTGAGGTTACGATTTTAAAGATTAAGCTTATGTTCAAAATTGTAGGGTCGGAATTTCATTTCACTGATCAGTGAAAGTTTATGGTCTTTATTTAAAATTTACTGAAGCTTTCCAAATTGTATATGGACAAGATGCATAGCACAAGGAGATTACTACTAAATTTTTGTGCCATCAAATAAAACCTTCATTTAATTTAAAGGGAAATTATACTAAACAATTTAACTATATTATGATGTAATATGTTATACAATGCAGTAATTTGAGAGCGATTTTCAGTAAACAATGCAAATTCAAAACATTCTGTCATATTTTTTATCCAGCAGTATTATTGAGTTATATACATGTTTATCTGTTGTTTTTTTTATTAATTATGATCTAACAAATTATCTACCAAATTTAATTGAGTCGCCTATTTTGGAATCTTTTTCAATATTTTACTGATTTTACTGATCGAATACAGTAAAAAATATTGCATATTTTGCTTGTGGTGATTCATAATTAGAGTTATGGCTTGAATATATTTCCCATTCAACGGATCTAATACAAAAGATATATTTATTTTTGGATTTAAAAAGGGCGTTGTGACATAGTAACATTTTGAATCGTGTTTAAGCAAAGATTGCAAACTAGGTATTTCATATATCTCCTTATGCTGATAATCTTGACAGTGCCACACACTAGCATCATCTCCCTAGGCCGATAATCCCTAGGTGCAGAGTTAATTTCCCAGACCGATAATCACCCGTTGACACATGTCAGATCATATTCCCAGGATGATAAGTTCAATTTTTTCCAATTGAGCTGGATCATCTGTGTCCGCATGCCGATAATCCCGACAGAGCCACACGCTATGATCATCTCCGAAGGCCGATAATCCTATTAGTGTCACACAATGTGATCATCTCCCCGTGTCGATAATCGCTATGGTAGCACACCCAGGTCGATAATGCCAACCGTACCACACGCTGAGATCATCTCACCATACCGATAATCTCAACGGTGCGACAAGCTGGGATCATCCCCGAGGCCGGTAATCCTAACGGTATCATGTGCTGGGATTATCTCTCCGGGCCGATGCAATTAATCTAGTAATTAATCTTTTCGAAAATAAATAATCTGATTTTACAACGCGCTGGGATCATCTCATCAGGCCGATAATCCCGACGGTGACATACGCTGGGATCATCTCCTCAGGCCGATAATGCAGACGGTGACATACGATGGGATAAACTCCCGAGACTGGTAATCCGTACGGTGTCTCGTGCTGAGGTTAATCTCCCCAGGCCGATAATCCCGATGGTGCTTCTCCTGGGATCAATTCCCAGGCCGATAATCGCGACGTGAAACATATTTCCTTGGGGTAATCTCATGAGGTTTCTCTTAAAACGACGGTGCCACTCGCTGAGGTTAAACTCCCAAGGCCACTAATCACGACGGCGCCACACGCTGGGATTATCTCATGAGGCCAATAATCCCGACGGTTCTGTACGCTGGGATCATCAAGTAAACATCTTGAGAAATCGATCATTGCAAGATTCGAGTGGCCATGCTTGGAATGTTCTAACAAAAAGACAATGGGTCAATATATTGGTTGAATCATACATTGAATATCAGCTTACCATTTTATGCATATTTTCCTTATCTATTTTTTATAGCTATAATATTCTAAAAACTGATAAAATTGTATTAATTCTAATTCAATGTAATATTTATCATTTACCATTTCATAAAAAATAAATATGAAAACAATTTTTATACATAGATTTATAAACATTTACTAAATTATTAAAATATCTGAACCAACTATCAGGAAATCCTTATTATTTACCATTTTATAAAGTTTGAAGCAATTGGCTGTTAGCAGATGTTTTCCCAACCATTCCACTAGAACATCTAATAAATAAAGTCTTTATTGTTTTTGATTGCAAATCCTCAAGAACAAAAAAAAATGTATAAATTTACTTTCATGAAATTTTATTACAAGTGGAATCTTTTGAAATTTAAAACAAACATTACCGACAGGTGTTGGTATTTTGTTATGGTGAAACACACCTATTCTATAGTTAATAGACTCTCCCACGTAATATAATTAGGAGTAGTAAGAGAAACGAAGGTCAGTCGATGTCGGACGACAGTAGTCGACAGTTAGTCGAATACGAAAGTAATCAGCGACTACAACAAGATTACTCTGCGTAATACCTATTATATCAAGTTCCTAACGTTTTGTACGTCGAACCTATTTTAGGACCGATTTAGTACAAATACAAGCCTCCACTGCGTAATAACTCCACAACATATTTAAACTAAAAACTGTGTTTATGGAAAAAACAATTTTTTACACTTTTTACGGACTCTATATTTGTTGCCTTATGTCAGACTAATAAAAAATAATTATTTCGTTTTCGTCAAATCTCAGTTATTTTTTCTTCACTTTATATTTTTTCAGATATGCCCAGCTACTGTGTCCCTGTTTTGGACATTGATGGCCAAAACAAGATGCCCGAAACCATGGCCATTGCCAGGTATTTGGCCAGAGAACATGGTAAGTATTACTTCTATAAGTATTTCTAGATTTTATGTTAAGGAACTTAACATTTTCCGAAAATTGCTATAATTATTAATATCGCTCGAATTTGATAATGGTGGGATTGATGGTTGAAAAAGCTTGATCGTTAAATTTGGATATAAACTAACTAGATCCATACATAGATTATTTTATCTGTAAACAATTAAATTCTAACTGAGATTAAGGATGTGTTTGGAGGGATCATTAATGATGGCGACGTTATGCCTCCATTCATCTTCCCACAAGGCCACTCAACACTGAGGCCTATATTAAGTGCTTTGAAGAGATAGTACTGACCTGGGTCAAGTGGGTGGCTCCTGAAAAACCCTATATCTGACAACATCACTCTGAACCATACCACACAAACAGGTGAACCCAATCATTTTTTCAGAAAATTTCTAGCAACAACATGTTCCTTGTACCACGGTGATAGTCCAAGGTAGAACCAATAAAGAAGAACTCGAACACGGATATGGAATAACACAGATATATTACAAACAGGAATATATACAGAGAAGTAGAAAGTGTTAGTACGAACAATCAGGTTTAGTAGTAATTGTCTGAACGCGACTCTGTTTCGGACTGCCTCTGACTCGACTGACTGACTGCTCTGACTGACTGACTGACAGACTCTGACGGACCAGACTCCAGACTTCAGACTGAACGGTATTCCCACCCCCCCCCCACGAGGGCATCATGTGGCACAAGGCCGGTTTAACGTGGGATCTCCGAGCCCGTGGGCTCGGCCAAAAATATGCCCTTTGAACCCGTATAAACGGGTTCAGGGTCGGTTTACCTCCCGAAAGAGACTCCGCCCTTCGGCGTAGCCTCGTTCGGGTTCCTCCCCGCCCGAAGGCAGAGAGTTCAACCGATCAGCCGGTCAGCGGACGGACTTCGACTGACTTTTATTTTCAGACTGAACTCTCAGCTTCCTCTTGAGGCGCAGTATTTATTACGTATGGAATAGTCCATTATGTTATTATGGGTAAGGTCCCATAACAGAAAGCAAAATTTATTATCATCACATTTAAATATTTTATAAAATTGTATAACCAAGTTAGATATTTTGCATATAAATTTTAAATTTTCACAAAAACATAATATGTTTAGTTATATTTTTTGGGGACAATTCCTATTTGATATTTTAAATAAATACAAATAATCAATATTTCATTTTATAACAATTTTATATAAAAGGAGAGGATATTTTTATCAATTCTAGAAATAATTTGATAATCTTTTATTTATATTCCCAGATGGGCTGTTTTCTTATGCTATATATTTCTCATAAATAGACTTAAATTTTTACTCACGGTCAGAGGCTTTCCTTCTGGATGTATTTTTTTACTGAGGATATGGCAAAGATCAAATATAGAGCCTCATGAGAATAATAGAGAAATAATGAATAATTTAATCACGGAAAAATGATGACAAATATTTTTAATAATAAATATTAAAACTCTTTTAAATTTTTTATGGATTCAAGAATAAACATGGACATTTTAAGGGTGGATTTACATATTGCGACTGTTATTATGAATGAATTTGTTATTACATTTTAGGTTTCTATCCATGCCAAAAATGGACGATTCTGTTAATATGTTTATATATTTGATTGGTTATCTATCTATCTATATTATCTATCTAAAATAAATCAGTCTATCAATTATATCTAAGAAAATCGATCGATCTTTCTTACCGATGGATCAATTCAGTTCAAAAAAATCTTTTCAGTCTTAAAAATATCTCAGTCTGATAAATCGATCTATTATAAAAATGAAAAACATTTCATATTTATTTTTGTTTTCAATCTTTAAAATTGAATATGTAAAGATTTTGGCAAAAATTTAAAAATAAATAAAAAATTCTATAAATATTAAAAAAACAAAATTTATTTTTTATTATTGTTTTTGAAATAATGACGATTTTAAAAAGGACTTCCTTAAATTTCTTAGAACGTTTAAACTGTTAATAAAGTATTTTTAAATTTATCTATCAAAATCTATCTATCTATCTATTTAGTTTACACAGAAATCAGTTTTATCTAATGTGTAATTCGTTTTTAAATTTTTCATTTTTATATTATCTATTAATGGTTATTCATAATATATTTATCTATTTTAGATAAGCAACTATCTATTTGAGGAAATTTTCTTATATTTATGAATTTTTTTTCAATTTTTAAATATTTATTTTTTACTAAAAGATGTCAATCCGACAATTTTCATAAATTTCGGGTTTTTCATATGAAAATCTTTCAAATTTATCTATAGAAATGAATAAGAAAGTAAAAGGATTGTCGAGAATTTAAACAAAAATCGAAAATTTATTGCAAAATAAAAAATGACATCCATATTATATTTAAAAAAACATTATACATTCAAATGTTTAATTATATCATTGTTCCATTTTGAATGAAACTAATATTTAGTTTATTTGAAAATATGGGAAATTTTATATAAATTCGTAAATTTCGTTTTTTTTCATCTAATTTGTTCTTTCGTCTATTATTCAACAGGGAAAGTGGAAAGAAGTTAAAAAATTATATCATATCTATAAAATGAAATATATCTGATATCTTCACACTATATATCTATCTATATATTTAATTTATATTTATATATATATATATTAAATATATATATATATATATATATAAATATTTAAGAAAAGAAAAAAAAAAATGAATTTTTAATCCGTTAAATTTCATTTTTTTTTATTTTTCTATATATATATATATATATATTTATATATATATATATTTTTGTATATTTAATTCTCATTTTTGTCATTCATATATATGTTTCATTAAATAATATATATATATATGTTATATATTTATTTTATATAAATTTTTTTTCATAATATTTGATGCAATTTAAATATACGAAAAAAAAATTGAATATTTTCTATATTTTCCATATTTTTAATCCAATTCATTTTATTATTATATCTTATTTTATTTATCATTTTCATATCAATTAAATTACAAAATATTATTTAAATATACGGACAAGATTAAGTGATGATATGATTTTATTGTTTACATGGAAATTTCATAAGCAATGATAATATTCATATTAATATCTATCTATCTATCTATAGCGATTTCATCGCAATCTTTATCTCATGCTCAATGATCTTTCAACATGAAAAGTTGAAATTTAATGTTTATATCTTTATTCATATAATATTAATATATATATATATATATATATATATATATATATATATATATATATATATATAAATTTGTACAAAAATTAGAGAAAATATTTAACATTTTCAAAAAAAAATTTCCAAATTTCATTTTCCATATAAATGATTTTCAAATTCTCAGAGCAAAATTAAAATTATAATATTTAAAAATATTTTTCGTATATACATATATATATATACAAATATATCTTATATATGTTCCATTCATAAAGCGATATTCATCAAGGATATCTATTTAATAATTTCGTTTAGAAAATGAAAATGAATACCTGAAAACATTTATATATATTTGAAAATTTTCCAAATCCAAAAAGAAATTAATATTATGATTTTATATGTATATTTTGTTTGAATTTTTAAAAAACTAAAAAAAAAAATATGCTTTAAAATTCATGTAAGAAGTTTGGGACTTTAATTTAATTTAATTTCTATAATTGAAATTGGAATAAAAATCTTAGATTTTTTTTTATTGGAAAAAGATATAGCAAAAAAATAATATTTAAAAAAAAATAATTATAATTTACGTTTTTTTTTTATTTTAACATTTTTTTTAAAATTTTTTTTTAAATTTTAAAGAACTGTCGGAAATCCATCTTTTTTCCTATTTTTTCATCTTTTATTTGCACACACACACACACACACACAACAAAATATATTTATATATTTATATATATTTATATAAAAATATATGAATTATGATTAAAATGTGTATAATAAGAAAATGCCTTAATGTTTTGGTTCCAAAGATTTTAAAAATTTTAAAAAAGAAAATAAATGATAAAGTTCAATCAAAATTTAATTTTTATATATAATGTGGATTTATTTAGAAAAAAATATTATGCTTTTATTTTTATATATTTTTAAAACAAATTAAATTTCATTTACAATCTTTTAAATACCATCTATCAAAAAAAGTTTTTGATATAAAATATATATATTATTAAAAAAATTTATTTTTAAATTATGTTCAATATTAAATAATTTTCGATATGAGAAATTCTTTGTTCATTTATGTCACTAAAAAAATTTATTTTGATA
This sequence comes from Acanthosepion pharaonis, assembly GCA_903632075.3. Lineage (NCBI taxonomy): Eukaryota > Metazoa > Mollusca > Cephalopoda > Sepiida > Sepiidae > Acanthosepion > Acanthosepion pharaonis. The sequence continues at coordinate 353,761 of CAHIKZ030002558.1, forward strand.
TATATATAAATTATTATATTGAGTAAAAAATTGTTTAAACGTATTTTATTTATTTATTTGCAGTATGATATGCAAGGAATTTTGATAAATATAAAATGTATTAGAGTTTTACCTTTTAAAAGAGAACTTTAAAAATGAAAAACATTGGAAATATTTTCTTGGGAGAACAGGTAAAAAAAATTTAAAATTTTCAATAATATATATATATATATATATATATATATATATATATATATTTATATAAATATTCATATTTATTATATCTCTTTATTATTAGAATTACGGAAAAAAGTATAAATATTACCTGGTTATTTTTTATGAAACATAACGTATTTTATAATTAAATTAAATTTAACCAAATAGCGTTCCATTAATTGTAATTTAGTGGAAAAAATTGATATTATGATAGATATTGAACATGATTTAGAAATGGTAATGCGTTAAAAACCCCCAAACATGAAGTTTGAACTAATGAATATTGAATTATGGTTATTTTCATTATCAAAATTTATTTTTATATTTTCATAATGCTTTACTCCATTTTTTTGGATATAATAATATATGTTAAAAAAACAAATGATAAAAACTTTGATTTGGGGTTGGTTTAGGGAAAGAAAATTAAAGGTTTTCCATTTTCTTTCAAATTTCCTGATTAGTGGTCTTACTTTTCGGAAAATGTTTTTTTAACGTCGGTCTCAGGTTATATATGACACAAGATTTGATATATATATTTTGCAAATAAATAAATGAACTATATTTTTTAATTCCTAATTGTCCGTCTTATTAAACAAAATACTTGCTAAATATTACAAAAAAAAAAATTGAAAAAAAATTTATTTTCTCAACGTAATATAAAAAGATAAAAGCCCAATGCCGAAGTTAAAATATATAAAATCGTGATTTATCATAAAAAATATTTATTTGATCCATTTATTAAATTTTAATAGATGGATATAAATGTTTATAACAAAATGAAGAAAGATTAATAAAGGATTTCGAATGGAACAGAAAAAAGGTTTAGATAAAACAGAAGGAGACATTTAAAACCCAAAATAAAATTTCAATCTTATTCTGTTTTCTTTGAAAACATTAAATTGAAAATTTTTTTTTTTTTTTTTTTTTAATGAATAATTATTTTTAGTTTATAATATTTATTAATAGTCAGAGTTTGGGGATGAAGATCAAATATATCGTTTCCATCGAACAATACGAAAGTGAATATAATAACGTAATATGGAATAAAAATAAGATATAATTGTTGAAACTTGATTAATGCATGGAATAATAATGCAACACAAAATGTACTTAGAACAAAATGTATTGAAACAAGAAAGTGTACACAATATTTACATATAGTCTTTTGTATATTCCTGGGAAGACCGTTCCTGGAGAATGTGTTGACTGAGTCGCAGTCGGGCAGAGTCTCTGGTTGAATCTCTTGATTCCTCCCCTCTCTTCCCGGTACCAACCATATTTATATGGTCGGTACTCCACTATGCAAATTAGGTGGATCCTACCACAACAATTTATATAAAGGAATTTTTGTAACAGATCCTTCAGGATGTTTCATTGAAAAATTTCAGATTAAAATTTTTTGGGTGGTTAATTGAGATAACGAGAGAAGATGAAGATCTAAGACCATTAACCCACTTCGAAGTGGTTTTCATTTTTCCTATATTCTTTAATGAATTTCAAATTAAATCTAAACCATTTTTGTCCTTTTCGACCAGATGATGCTGTTTCGTTTGATTGTTATTTGCTTCCTAGAGTTACAATGTTGGAGAACCATTCTATTTTCCTGTTGATATCCCAAAATGATGGCCTTTAATTAGGACCTTTAGTATGAGAAAAACCCAATAGTAAAGCTTATACCTGAAGAAACGCACAATTGACCTTTTGTGTAGATATGTTGAGTTGAACCTTCTTATCATGAACCCTTAATTTGTTTACAGCAAGATCTTTAATATAAAAGTGAATTGTTTGTATTATGAAATTTTACTTAGGCGTCGTTTAATTCCTCCGTTCAAAGAAAAATTTTTATTTAAAAATTCATTAAAAGGAATTATAACTTATTTAATATTAAAAATTATCTATCTATCTAAGTTTTATTTATTTTTTTATTTATTTATCTATCTTCTATTGCATCCATATTTATATATATATATATATATATATATATATATATATATATATATATATATAACTTTTTCCTAGAATTGAAAAATTAAACATTTAAAATCACAAATTTCACTTAACATTCCAAAAAAATATGGGTTTTTTTGGGAATTTTTGGGGATAAATATATATATATATATATATATATATATATTGCGAGATATAAATTATGAAAAATTTTTAATGTGCCCATCCCAGGACGATAGATCATGTCCTCTGCCTCGAAAATTTTTTTTTTTTATCTTTTCCTTGATTTAGATTCATTTTTTATTTATCTGATAGTCCATTTGTCAGAATTTTAATTATTTTTTTTTTTTAACACATTATTGTTGTGTACCAAGTAAATGGTTAAAGAAATAACAAAACGAATATTATTATATATTTATATTCAAAAAAAAAAATCAAAAAAATATTGCAGAAACTAGTAAAATAATCGATAAAAAATAAATTTTCAAAATATATTGATTTTAAATTTAAAATTTAAAATTTTTTTAATGGAGAGGAAGGAGAAAAAAAGGCAAATTTTTTTTTTTATTTTTTTTAAAAAAAAAATTTAAAGAATTAAAACCTTAATATTCGCATAATGGGGTTTATTTAGAAAAAAAGTTTAAATTAATAAATATTTATTTAAACAAATACGTAAAAATTTTTCTCTATAAATATATAATAAATTTATTTTTTTTAATAATGAACAATATATTTTTTTAAAGAATAATTAATTAAAAAATTTTTAATTTCCTACTTGAATATAATTTCAAAAGTCCAACATAGAAATATTTAGAGAGGACACCACAATCAATATATATATATATATAAAATATATATATATAAATATATATATATATATTATATATATATATATTTTAAAAAAATTATAGAAATAGTTTAAGGATGGGTTTCAATTTTTAGCGATCATCAGACAAACTGATTAATGTTTTTTAAAAAAAACGGTTTATGTAGATTTTATGTTTTGTTATTGTGGAAGTTTATTTTTCAAATTTTTTGTCATTTCTGTACTAACGCAAGAAATGTATGCAGACATTAATATAATATTTTATATATATATATATATATATATAATATATATATATATTTATATTTATATTTCTTTTACAACACACACACACACATTTTTATACATATTTATATATATATATATATATATATATATATATATAAAATTTAAAACAACATATTTGCCCGCATATACATAATGAAATCAAAATATTAAATGTCGAAAATGTTGTTAAACTTCGACATGAAAACAATCATTAAAAAAAACTAAAATACTTGAAGCATTATACATCAAAACATTGAAACCCAACCTAAAAACAAAATCAATTATGGTCATGTCTACAAATATTTTAAATATTTAAAATTATTTAGGATTTTCAAATAACATTAGATTATTGGTTTATACCAACGGATATTTATATATATATATATATGTGTTTAATATCTCGTGTGGTCATGTGTGACGTCATGAGATGCGTGTGCGATTTTCGCTTCTAGCGTCTCATATATGCGCGTGTTTTCGTTGAAAATAATAGATTATGATATGTATTTTTAAACAATGTTTATCATCACTCAAGGTGTCCGTATAAATTGTTTAATATGTTTGTAATTTACATCTTTGATAATGGCTTATTTAAGCCAAAAGCTTAGATTATATTAAAAAAAAATGGAAAAATATTGTGAATCGTTTTTTTCGTTTAATGATAATGTTATCAAACTTATCAGATGTTACGAACAAATTTTACATATAAAAAAATTTTTTTAATAAAAATTGATTAAATAAAATATAGTATATATATTATTTATATATATATATATATATATATATATATATATATATATATATATATATATATTGGAAATTTCGTTAAAAAAAGAATTACATTTTGAGGTTCTGTCGACCAATTTACTTTTTTATATCTTTAAAAAAAATATATCTTGGCATTATTTTGAGTTAATAAAAGAATTTATAAAAAGACGATAAAATAATACAGAAGAATGTATATATATTGAAAATATAAATGGAATAAAAAAAAATATATATATATATATTAAAAAAATTCCATTTAACAATATACATATGATGTAATTATTAATTCTTTTTAATATGCATATATATATATATATATATATATATATATCATATGCGACCATACCTGTTGTCCTGAGAGTTCGTACATTCCATATGCCAATAATGAAAAATTTTATTTTATTTATAATATATGTGGAAAAATTAATTATATAAATAAAATGGACAAACATAAATGATTTTATATATGACCATATATATATTTTTGATTATACGGATAAAATTATATATATATAAAATATTTATATATGAAATAAACGAACAAAGAGAAATCAAACAATTTTTTATTATCACAGAGTTTACAGAATTGATATATATATATATCAATATATATATAGTATATATCAATTATATATATAACTAAAATATATATTTATAATGACCGGGTTATAAATCTTTCATTTTTTCCTTTCCGTTGTTTTTTTTAATTATCGTTATTGATGTAAAAACACAAGAAGGATTATTTAAAATTCTCATGAAAATTTCATCATCATCACCATCATCATCATCATATCATCTATATTATCTTTTGGAAAAAAAAAAATATATTAAATACATTACATAAAAAATCTAAAAGGCACAATTTTTCATATTCACATCATATATATATATATATACATATGCATTGAATTTTTAGGTCCAATGTTTAAATTATAAATTTAAATGGAATATTAATTTTAAGCCTTTTATTATATCAAAAAACTCTGTCCTGGACATTTTAGAAAAAAAAAAAATGGATTCTTCTTTTAAACATTTTTTTTTTATTTTTATTTTAAATATATTATAATAAATGTATGTATATATATATATATATATATATATATATATATATATATATATATATATATATATATATATATATACCATTATGTGTTGAAATATCTATGTAGAAAAATATAAAAAAAATTTATAAAATATATATATATATATATATATATTATTTTTTTCCAAAAAAAATCGTTTTTAAAAAAAAAATTTTTAAAATCCGTTTTCAACCAAAAATTTCTGTTCAAACTTTAAACAGAAATTCTTAGCTTAATTGATAATTTTCCCAAACCAATATAATTTTAGTAAAATATATTTCAATCAGGTCAAAATTGACATTATTTTTTTTTTGAAAATTATAAAATAAAAAAAAAACGGGAAATTTTGAGGGAACAAACCCCTATTATGAATAGTATTAATAAATTCTTTCGTTTTCATTAATCAACAATATAAAAATAAAAAATTTTGTAATTGTGGAAACCTAGTTTATAAATAGAAAATAAATTTTTTGAATTAAATCTGTGGTATACCAATGTACTATATCATCCACTGAGAGATATAGCACTAATATGATATACATTGGGTCCACGAAGAATGATTTTAAAGATAGATGGAGGCAGCATAAGTCTTTTTCAATAATATAAATAAAAGAAATCAGACTTCCCTATCTAAATATTTTTTGGCATCTGAAGGAAATAAATAGGACATTAAAAAGTAAAATGGAAAATTATAAACAGGGCTAGAACATATAAAACTTGGGATGACCCATGGATTTTTTGTGCCTCCATGAGAAATTGCACATTATTAATTTTCTAAATAATAATAATCTATTAAACAATAGACATGAGTTAACGGTTTTTTTTGTCGACATCATCAAATTCATGGTTTGAATAATTAGCTAAAAAAAACAATAAAGCATACAATATAATCAAATTTTGAATAATCCATAAATTTTAAAATACCCATTGTAGCAATAAATAGTTTAATAATTAAATAAAAAAAAAAAAAAAGATAACCCTTTATGAAGTCGTCAAAAAAAAATTTTTATTTTTTTTTTTATATATAAATCCCATTCATAAAAAAAAAAAAAAAAAAAAAAAAATAAATCTCCATAGACAATAAACCAGACTAGGCTAAAACATCTTCCGTTTTCAAATTTAGACATACCTTTTACCCTGACTTGACATCTATGAAAGTAACTCTATACTGATACTTATTATTAACACCCAACACACGCCTACCCAATTTAAAACAATTCGCCCTAGCTGTTTACCATAATTTTTTTGATTTCAAATTATTAAAACACGTAAATTTCAGAAATACGTTATTCCAAAAAAAAAAAATTTCGCTTGAAGATGGAACAGAGCTTTATTTTAACTCAATTTAATTCAAATAATTATATTGAAGTTTTCGGCTCTTTTTTTGAAACATGAGACCTCTTATGTCGCGAGTTGGAATCATATTTTAAAATAAATAATTATATTTATATATATATATATATTATATATATATATATATATATATTTATAAAAATATATATATAAAAATATATAATAAATTTTTTTTAAAACCAAACTTCCAAAACAATTATATATTTAAAAATAAAATTATATATATAACAACACAATTAACAAAATCCAATTCAATTTATCAAATAAATTTTATATATATATATATTTTTATTATTAAATATCATATATGGAAAGGTCAAAAAAACAAAATTTGGTCTGACGAAAAATAAAAAATTTAAAAACAGATTTTAAATTATTTTTATTAATATTTTTTTATAAATTTATATATATATATATTAAATTGAAATAATTTTTGATTTTTATTCAAATATAATAATATAAAAAAATTTTTATAAATAAAATATTTTTTTTAATATTTCATATTTATACATAGAAAAAAATTTATTTGAAATAACAATAAGAATCTGATAAAAGAATTGAAAAATGATTATAAATGTGATTTAAAAAATAAGTGTTATATGTTATAAAAATCATATATATTTGATAGGCAGTTTATACATTTAGATATATAGAAAATATTATATATATATATATATATATATATATATAATTTATCTTAAAAAATTAAAAAAGAATAAATAAATAATAATAAAAAAATATTTATAAAAAATTATATATATATTAAAAAAATTTTTTTATAAAATGTACAATGTTAAATACGTATAAATTAATGCACAATGACAAAAGTCAACAATAAACAATATTATAAACACATAAACAAACACACATATTTATTTTTATTTAGATACACACAAATTTTTTTATATAAAATATTTAGAATAATATATAATTATTGCTTAAAGTTATATACATATAAATTTATTATGTTTAAATATTTATATAATTTATATATATATATATTTTATCTTATTTGATAATATCACAATCTGGGAAAAATGTTATTTTTTTTAATTTGAATTTTTAATTATATTAAAAAATTCATAATGTTATTTCAAAGGAGAAATTTAAAATCATGTGAATCCCATTTTTAAAGTAATATTAAATAAAATAATATTTGAAAAATTTTCATTTTGCATGATGATGGATGAAAAAAAGAATGGTTTTAAATAAATTTTTCTTAAAAAAAGAAGTAAAAATATCAAATCTTTTATAAACAAATAAACCTTTTTAAAAAACCAAAAATTAAAAATACAATTTAATTTTTATAAAATTTTATTTTTAAAAACATATTTTATGTTTGGGTTTATAAATTTAAAAATATAAAGAATATTAGAGAATATAAGGAACTTTTTAACTAACACAGAAATAACAACAGAAACAATAATAAATTAAATATAATATAAATATTTATATATATATATATAAAATATATATATATATATATATATAAATATAAATATATATATATATATATATAATTTATATCCTAGTTTTAAAAAATATTCTGTATGAATTATATATTCATTAAATAAATAAAATTATTTACCTTTTATTATTATATTGAATTTATTTGTATTGATTCAATTAAAATGAGTGATTCCTTGATTTTATTCTTTAAATTTCGAATCATTTAAATTTTTATAATCAATAAAAAAATTTTGAATTTTATTTTTTTTAAGTATATATATGTATACATTTTTCACACTAAATTATTTATTTATTTTTATATTTGTTTATATATATATATATATATATATATATAGAAGAAAGAAATATGTATAAATTGTATGTCAAACAAATATTTGATTTATGGATTTTTTTTTTTTCATTTTATCTATGAATAAAACGGATTCGTTAAAGAATTAAATTCAGGTTCATATAATTTAAACAGGCAAAAATCCATTATGTGATTATTTTTTTCAAAATTTCATTATAAATTTTTTAAGAATATAAATCATAAATAATTTTTAATTTATATAGTTGTTTTATATAATGTTTATATATATATTTACATTTTTCTGATGATGTTTTGTATTTTTTGAAGAAACCATTAAAAAGTTTTATTTTCTCTCTTTAATGCAATTAAATTATTATGAAAAAAAAGAAAAAAAAACACAATTATTTTTATGAATCAAATTAAAAAAAAATTTAATGAAATTTTTTTAAAAAAAAATAAAATCAATTATATAAATTTTGAAGTTTTAAAAGTCAATAAATATATATCAATATAATTTATAAATTAATTTGAATTAAAAATTTGTAATTCCATTTCAACAATTTATTTTTATATTTTTTTTAAATATTTTTAAAAAATAATTACTGAATATTAATGTTATAAATATAATTTAATTATTAAAAAAATAATTAAATGATTTTTTTGCAAATCAATTGATACAAAAAATTGTAACGTTTAAATTTTAATATTAAAATTTAAATTCAAAATTTTTTAAATTAAATTTCAAAATTGGGTGGTAAAAGGACTACATAATGACATTTTTTGAATTTATGAAATAAAATTTATTTTCCAAATTTTAAAAAAAAAAAATTTTTTTATATAAAAAATCAATTTGAAAAAAAAAAATAATGGAAACAATTTTAAATTAATAATGTTATATATAAGGTACCTCCACGAAATGTAAAAAAAAAAGAGTATAGCATGATGAAAAAAAGACGCCAAACTTGACGAAAACAAAATTTTTATCGTCTAATGTTCATATTATTATTAAAGAGGAAAGATCAAAGTATTTTTGGGGGTATTTTTTTTTATTTTTTAATCGTTCCTAGCACGTCTGAAATTTTCGTTAAAAATCTTTTTTTTTTTTTTTTTTTTTTTTGTCAAAAAAAGGACAGATAATCCATCATTTTCAATCATTTTTTTTTCCATTTTATAAAAAAAAAGATGAAAATCTCACTTTGAAATTTTTTTAAAAATCAATTATCATTTTTTTTCAAAACTTATTTTAATAAAATCAGAAATTATAATGTTTATTAAAAAATATTTTGAACCAAGCTTAACTTAGCTTCTGCGCCGAAAAAATGTAATTGAAAAAAAAAAAACAAAGCAGGTCATAACCTTTCGCGTCACTTGACAGGTGACGAAAGACATTTTCATGACGTTTAGATAACTTATGGGAGGATATAATTCTTTCTACGGATGGAAGAAAATTGAAATTATTTAGATTTAAGTGAACAAATTATTTACCTCGTTTTTTTTAAGGAAAACTTTCAGCGCTCTAATTTTTTTTTTTTTTTTTTTTGTACTTAGCTTTCATCTTTACGTTTACGATGCTTTATGGAAAATATATTATAAAGAAAAGAAAAAAATAAGACTGTTAAGAGTGAGATTAAATTTCATAAGAAAAAGGTATCTAATTAATTTATAGGTACCTTTCTTATGAAATTTTATCAGAAGTGTACATAAAATACTATAATTTTATGTACATTTTTACATTTTACTGTGTTATTTGTATTTCCATTCATTTTATTATTAATTTTGATATTTCATTTATGGAAAAATGTCATAACTGAGATTAATATAAAAAATAAGATCATATAAATTAAAGTTTAGCATAGTTAAATTTCATAAGATGATACTGATACTTGTAGGTACCCTTCTCAGTTGAAATTTGAAAAATCAAATTAACTTCTCCATACGTGTTTTCGCAAAAAGTAAAGGCCTTAACAGCGGAGAACAATGCTGAACTCAAATAATGCAACTTAATTGTATTCTGGTTGGTCTTCCGTACTTTTATAATTACTGCCCGATTATAAACACAAAATTACATTTCTTAATTACTGCGGATCTTCTGATTCGTCAAAATGATACAATTTTCAAAGCGCTAAAAAATGATTTATCTTATAAGGACACTTTAGAAAAGGTTGATGTGGCTTTTTAACTAATTTTATAATATTTTTAAAAACAATTTAAAATGTAAAAATCTATTATAATTAAAGAAATAACAAATAATTGTATTAAAATTCAATTTTCATTGAAAAAATTTTTTTTTTGCTTTCAGAAAATATTGTCCATATTCATAAAAAACAACTAAAAAACAAATAAAAGCATTTGAAATTAAATAATATATTTGTTTTATTGAGTTTTGTATGTTACAATTCAGAGCTGATTTTCAGGTACTGTGGATCCAAAAAAAAAAAAAAAAAAAAAATTGATTTGCATTCTTCAAAGCCTTGTGCTTTTAACTATTGTAATCACTAAAACCGATGTTATCGAATTTCTAGAGTTTTTCATAAAATTAGTTATGGGGGTGTTAATAAATAAAAAAAAATATTTCTGCCATGACTTTAATAAAAAAAAACATATTTATAATAATTTCGATCATCTGTGAATAGTTTCTGAAAGTTTCATTAACATCCGACAATTATTTTTTATTTTTGCAAGATTTTCCAAATTAATGTGTGTCATAAAAAAAAAAAAAACGTGCTAAAAATTATCTATGTTATTTTACTAGTTCTTGTTGATACAAAGAGAAACAAAGGTTTTTTAATCAAAATTTAGAATGTTCTAAAAAAGAAAAAATTTTTAAAAATAATTAAAAAAACTTTGGTCTTTCCTCTTAATAATAACATAAGCATTTAGACGATAAAATTTTTGTTTTCATAAAGTTTGGCGTTTTTTTCATCAGACTATGCTCTTTTTTTAGCGATTTTTGGAGTTACCTATGTTTAATGGTACAAAGTTTATCAATGCTATAAATAGACAAAAATTAAGTTTTTAAAAACCTTTCATGATAATTTGTTTTAAAATGAAAAATATTTAACTATGAACATTTTATTTATATTTCAACAGAATTTATAAATCGATTTAAATTTTTTTTAAATTATATAAAAAAGAACAATGGACAACTTGTATTAATGGGAAAAAAAAAATATTTAAATGGAATGCTTTAGTTGGAGGCCAAATACAAAGTTTTGTTTACATAAAAGAAGGCTTATGATAGAATATAGATGGCGTCCAAACGGCGACAATTTACCCATCGTACAATGTGTTTCAAAAAACAATTTATATTATTCCGTAATCTTTCGAATGATGTCAAGCATATGTAGAAACAACTCAAAAACTATGTTTTGATTTTTTTTTTCCTTTTAAGATATAGATTTTCTATACACTGGAAAAGAGAAGGTGTTTTATTGTGTTAGAGTATAACCTGATACTTTTTTTCTCGGGGGCTATATGTAGGGCCTGGTCTATATGACTCCTTCTTTCTATAAATCTTGAGGAACAGAAGTAGAGAATACGTTTCAATTGCGCAGACTATGTAGCTATTCTGATATTTAATTCCAAAATTATACCATATATATTAGAATAAACCAAGTCATCGTTAAAGCGACAGGGACAAAACTAACCTCACCAATATTAAGACGGGTATACCGAAACAAAACATGTACACTGCTTATTATCTCAGAGTCGAGGATGTTTTCTGAGTTTAATGGTTTAAAATTTTCAAAATTACAGAAATTTCATTAAATAATTTTGAAAAAAAAAAGTTTATTTGTTAGAGAAGAAGTGCAACGAAATTTTTGATTTTGTGTTTCGTTAAAAATGCATCAGCTGCAATTTTATTCCAATTTACACCAAAATTTGACATGTGTGGAAATTCTGAACTTTTTAAAAAAATGAAAATACAAACTGGAAGTATTAACATCTTGAACTTTCATAAAATCAAACATGAAAAAGCATAACGTTTCTATTTTTTTGATGAATGTTTTTTCTGATTTTGACCAACATTTTTAATTATAAAAATGTTGTTTAATGTGCCTAAAATCTGTAGTTAGCCTGATATTTACATCTCGTGATATCATATTTTTGATAGACCATGTTGAGGATACAGTTGAAATTAAAAAGATATGAAATTTAAAAAAAAGACTTGGTCAATATAATCAAATGGTAAAGATGTTTTACATCCTTAAACCAGTGATGATTCATGATGATGAAAATTTCATCATTTTGAGAAAAAGATCCGAAATCACATATTCATTATATGTTGTGGTACGAAACACCTAATTTACATAAGTGGAGTACCGACCATATAAATATGGGTTGGTACCGGAAGACGGGGAAAAAAGATAGGAAGAAGAGATCGAATCCAGAGACTCTGCCCGACTGCGATTTAGTCAACCCATTATGCAGGAAACAGTCTTCCCAAGAATATACCAAAACTAACTGTAAATATTGTGTACCTTTTTCCTTGTTTCAATACATTTTGTTTACGTACATTTTGTGTTGTATTATTATTATTCCATGCTTTATCCAAGTTTCAACAAATGAAAAATATTATAATTATTGAAATAAAATAAATTTTAAATGCAAGCGGAGTTATTATATAACAAAAAAAAAAATTAAGTGGAACAAGATGTATCTTCTTGACTGTAAAAAAATAGGATGAACGGTTTTATATGCTTGAATTAACGAACGAAATTTTCGGAACAAATATAAAGTAAGTAAGCCCAAAATGTTAAAGGAGAGAAAGAGACAATAACCCCCAGATTTAAAACACGCAAAATCATTATTTTAAATAACATTGGCGTAAAGAAAAAAAATACATTTAAAAAAATTAATTTTTTTTGTTTAAAAGTCTTGGTTGATATGTTTTCTTATACGTTTTAATGCCATTTGCCCAAATAAAAAAGAAAGAAAAAAAATGCCTATATCAACTTCAAGTTCAAAACATTTATTTTACATTAATACAACATTAAAAGGAGATAATGTTAACTTTTGACTATCCGTCACATAATTTTTATTACTGTTTATTATCATAATAGTTCTATGCTAGTATTAGTTTGTTGTGATTCATGACGATGATGATATTTTATCATTAAAAAATTTATAAAAAACATTCAAATCATTCTGTGAAATGGAACAAACGATTCAACTGATAATAATAGATAGAAAAAAAAACTTATAGGGGAAAAATTTTTGTTAAAAAGCCATGTCAAACGTCCATTAATTTTTCCACAAAAAAAAAGCCCAATGATCAAAAAAAAACGCGACTAACAGAAAACATGAGGAGCTTTCATTCATTTTTAACGAATGACGAACAAAATTTCCATCTTAACTGACCATTTTTTTGGCATAAAAACATGGACGCCGCCATTTTGGTTTTAAATTTTACGTTGAGCAAAAAGGTTTGAAATTTTAAAATTTGGCGTTTCAGGAGGTAGGCCAAATCAAATTTTTCCCACAAATCCTAAAAAATGTTTTTTTTAAATTCAGAGGACTTATTGATAGATGATGATATGACATTAATCTAGAAATCAAAATTTAAAATTTCAAAAAAAAAAATTTAAATTCACAACAGGTGAATTATAGCAGTAACAGTAATAAACATATATGTTTTTAAAAATTATTTAAAAATCCGTGAAAAAAAAATACATAATTTATGAAATTTTTCAAAAATTTCAAAAAAGATTTTCGCCACAAAAAATAATTGCAGTAAAATAGTAAAATTATCCAAGACACACGCAACAAAAATTTAAAAAATATATTATTCTAGAAATGAAAGAAAAAAAAATTTTATGATAAATCCTAAAAAAACCAAAGTGAAATGTGGCAAAATTAAAAAAAATTAATGACACACACGCAAAAAATTGACCGTGAAAAAATCATCAAACAAATAAATCAAGATCTAAAATTTCATCAATAAAAAGATTTACAATACAAAATTTGGTAAATAGTGAAATTTTTCAATGCAACATTTTTTTATTACACATTAAATTCCGTAAAATCACATCATTAGAGAAATCAAGATCTAAAATTTCATCACTAAAAGGATTTATACCACAAAAAATATGGCAATATAAATATAAAATGAAAAATAAACTTCAATATATCAAAATATCCGTGAAAATAGAGTTGACGGTTAAAATGATGAATATTTAACCACGAAATTTTCGAGACAATTATAAACAAGTTAGCTCAAATTTTAAAGGAAAAAAAGAGACAATAACGCTGAGAACATTTAACACACACAAAACCAATATTATAAAAAAACATTCGCGAAAAGAATATTATTTTCAACACGTGACTGATTGTTGTATGTTATTGTTGTAAGAGAAAAAGAAAGGAATATATGGTGTCAAAATTTACTATTACATATAACACAGGGTAACTTACATTTTTTTTCAACATTTAATGTTTTAAACATCAAATATTATTAAACAACAACGCAATATAATCTTTGAAAGACTATTTTATTTAAAAAATACGCAAATATGTTTCCATATATATATATATATATATATATATAATCAGAGAAAGCTCAGTGTTAAAATAATTTTTTATGAATATTACAATTCGAATATTATCATTTTATCAGTCCGACGGAGAAGTTAGGATAATATAGTTTTATCTTTGTTATAAAACTTTGGAGACTAATTACCAGTTGGTACTGCATCGCTTTTCAGGTAGGCACAATCATAAAATCATGTTAAAGCGACGCGTTTCAATTTTCCATCAGTTTGAAATTTTTGTTGAACAGGGACTATTTTCTCTAACATTGGGTTTTCGAGGAAGTTTTAACATCATATCACAAAGCAGCATCTTTAATGAAAAAATAATGAAGAATTAGATCAGCACAAATTCGTTTCTAATATGGAGAATTATAAGGAAATAATCGCTTGTAATCATTTCCAGAAAGAGAGAAGATAATATTTTGTTTAAATAAAATATGTAAGTATAATCACTTTATTTTTTCAAAAAAGTGATTTTATATTTAGTTTAAAACCAATAAGTTTCATTACTTGGCCGATTAAAATTTAGTCTCATGTCTTTCATATGACGTAGAAAAGATTAAACACAAAAATATAAACACATACCCAATGCATTCCTATAGTAAAATCATTAACAATAAATTTCCATTATCATATAATAGCCCTATTCTATGTTAATGCTTTCCTTCATCCCAGTCCACATGACAATCCCTTCTTTCCTGATTTTCAATGAATAGTTATAGTAAAATCATTAACAATGCATTTCCATTATACATATAATAGAATATATTCTATCAGTAATGCTTAATTTCATTCCTGACCACTGACAATCCCTTTCTTCCTGATTTTCAATGAATTCTATAATAAAATAATTAGCAATGCATTCCCACATTTCTTTTAAAAGCCCTATTAAATCAGTTTATAATGCTTTCATAGAATTTGACCACTGACAATCCTTTCTTCCTGATTTTCAATGAATACTATATTAAAATATCTAATTAACAAAATTTCCATTATACATATAATATTTATTCTATCATTAATGTTTTTTCATAAAATTGACCACTGACAATCCATTTCTTCCTGATTTTCAATGAATTCTATAGTAAAATAATGCCAAAATGAAATTTTCATTATAAATATATATAGCCCTACAATTTATCAGTAAAGAATTGCCTTCATTATGAAAAATGACAATAATGATTTCTTCCTGATTTCCAATGCATTCCTATAAAAAAAAAAAGTTGCAATTATTTATACTATATATATATATATATATATATAATCCTCCTAGAGATCAGATAGAGATGCATTTACATCATACATAGAATAGTGTAATTAGATACAATAGTCATCTAAAAAATATACACAGATTGGGAAATATATTTTTAAGAATGAGGTTTTATCACGTTCAACTGACAGTCAAGATAAATGTTCTATCAATGAAAACCGTCTAATGAAACTTTTCATTGCAGAAAAAAAATCCCGTAAAATCGATATCTCTTTTTTTTAAATTTCGAAAAAATAATTTAAATCTAAAAAAAATAAATGTTGATATAAATAATACAAAAAATAATAAATTAAGGCTTGTTAAAAACTGTAAAAACAAAAATTATAAAGTTTTTTAAAAAATTGATTTCATATTAATTTCATTTCCAGATCAAACCTCTGACTTTGGAAGAAATTGCGGCAAGTTTCAGTGGGATTGCTAAAATTCATTTTTTGCAAAAAAAAAAAAAAAAAAAGAAGAAAATTATTTAACAAATAAATTTTTTTTTATGAAATTTATTGGACACATTTTTTTTTTGAAAATGATATTCTGTATCAAATAGTATTATATTTTAATTTGAAAGATCTTTGAATAATATTTATTATTGACAATTTATTGATATTTTTCAAAAAATTTTTATATAGTTTGGAATTACCAGTTTTTTTAAACTTTTTTCTCATGTTTTAACATAAATATTTTTTTAGAAAAAGATTAAACGAAAAAATATATTTAAAATTTACCTATCAGTATTGATAGGTATCAAATATTATATCTTACTTATTATAAAAACGGAGTTTGTGTGTGTGTGTGTGTGTGTGTGTGTGTGTGTGTGTGTGTGTGTGTGTGTGTGATTAACGTTTATATATTGGATCGGATTTCCTACATTTTTCAACCGATTTCAACAAAACTTCACAGGACTACATATAAAATTACTTGTGGTGGTTCTAACAGCGCCAAAAATGGGAAAAATATAATTGTTTTTGCACAAAATCAATTTGAAAACACGATTAAGAGACATCGTGAAAATGGAAGGGGGACAACTCACATCGGGTTGTTTGTGTGTGGGGGTTCCTTTAAATATGGGAGCGGATTTCCTATATTTTTCAGCCGATAAAACAAAACTTCACTTTTTTTTTTTTTGGCAGGTAGTGTTTCTTATTCTCTTGCACACTTTTTTCTTTATTTTTAACATTCAGAATGCTTTAAAAATTCCATTTACAAGACAATTATTTATAATAAAATTCTATTCAATTGGGAGACTCATAACGATTGAAAACAATGTTTTTGTTTGAGTTTGGGTTTGACCAATTCGTAAAAAAAAAAAAAAAAAAAAACTAATTAAGACATGCGTGTCCGTCAACCTTAAACAATAATCTAACGATCTCTACTGATTGTACGAATACAAACATCGGAATAAATTCTTTATCTTTAGGGAAAGATAATGAAATCTAAACATACACAAGTCCTAACTAAAAATAATAACCGGAACGGGAAAACTACTTTAAATACACATGGTGTCCAATTTTTTTTACTGTATTCAATAAGTAAAAATCATAAATTAAAAAAAGATTATTATTACAGAAAGGCTACTAAATGAATAAGATTTGTTAGATCATAATTAATAAACCCAAATAAAGTTAATATTTTTTTGTATTAGAAACAACGAGTGGAAAATATATTCAAATCAGAATTCTAATTATGAATCACCACAAGCAAAATATGCAATTTTTTTTACTGTATTCAATAAGTAAAAATCATAAATTGTAAAACTAAAAGATTACAGAAAGGCTACCTACATTTTTCAACCGATTTCAACAAAACTTCACTTTTTTTTTTTGGCAGCATGTAGTGTTTCTTATTGTCTTGCACACTTTTTTTTTTTTTATTTTTACATTCAGAATGCTTTAAAAATTCCATTTACAAGACAATTGTTTATAATAAAATTCTATTCAATCGGTAGACTCATAACGATTGAAAACAATGTTTTTGTTTGAGTTTGGGTTTGACCAATTCAAAAAAAAAAAAAAAAAAAAAACTAATTATTAAGACATGCGTGTCCGTCAACCTTAAACAATAATCTTTGTCAATTTTATTTTTCAGTCTTTATGATGGTGGATACTTGATCTATCTCTTATTGTTATATCCCCAAGGCAACGCCGGGCTCTCTACTACCTTTTATATATATAATAGTAAGTTATATAAATTTAAAAATAGTTAAAATAGATATATTTTAATCGAAATACAATAATAATGGTTAATGTTATTTTCAATCAAATCAAAATTAGATAAAAGTCCATTTACCCATTTTTTTAAAATTATTATTAATAAAAAAGTAAAAATAACTTAAATTAAGATATATTTAAACACATTTAATTTATTCATTTTTCAAAAATTTTTAAAATTGGTATTTATTTTATTTTTTATATTTAAAATAAGAAATATTTAATTTTTCTTTTGAGTAAGAAAATTAAATTTTTATTTTTTAATGATTATATTAAAAAGCAAAAATTTCTCCATAAATGAATATTAATTTAACTAATTTTGATTTAAATCCAAGATTATTGATATTATTTGTTTTGAAATCATTTATGTTTAAATTTCAAGTTATATTTTTATTGAGATACTTTTATTTTAAAAATGAATTTAAATATATAAAATTAGCAAGACAGAAAAATTTATTGTCAATATTACATATGTACTTTGAAGATTTGTTTTACAAATTTAACTTTTATTTTATTTTTCAATAAATTTCAAAAAAACTAAACCTCTCTATAGTTTATTTTTTTTTTTGTTTATTTTAAAAGTTTTTAATTTAAAATGATTTACAAATCAAAAATTTTACAACAAAACCCAATTTCAATGAATTTTAATTTATATGCAATCATTGATAACATAATATATTGACACACACCAATATGACAACTTCTTTTTTATTTGATACTGAATTTTATATACAGACAAACTTCTCATCAATGGACTATATTGGGAGAGGCTATTAAAGCCGATTGTCCGTAGATGGAAGGGATTATTTTGTTGTTATAAAATGTCGATTTTAAATATTAAAGTGATAAGAATTCCATTTTTTAAATTATTTATAAACTTATATAAATATATATATATATATAAATATATATATATATATATATATATATATATATATATATATATATATATATATATAATTAAAATGATATTTCAAACATATTATTTAAATAAATTTTTTTTTTACAACAATTGAGTAGTAAATATAAGTTAGTTTTGAAGGAAAGATTACATTTTGAAATTGGTTTGAAGTCAAATTTATTTTATATAATTCAGCCCAAATTTCCTTTTGGGGGAAAAGGAAAAGTTATTGCCCCTTTAAAGTGAAATCTAAATGTATCGTTAAAATATTTTTAATTGGACAAATTTCCAATTTTGGACTTGTTGTTTTGGAAAGATTTAAAAATGAAAGTATAAATTCTGTCATGAGCACTTTTTCCAAATTTTAAACACGGTGTCATTTTTAAATAAATAACATTATTATTAGAAATAATATCGGAGCTGATATGATGAATTTGGGGAATATAAATGAAATCATATATGAAGATATATTTCATATTTTGATGACCACCTTCAAGTATGATTCGAATGTATTTTCGATTAATCGAAATAACAAAAATTATTATCATTTCTCACAACTAATTTCACACGCATACCTGTGGATTAACGTATCGTTTATTTTTCGTGCTGCCGTTTTGTTTAAAATGAAAAAAGCATATTCCCAGCGTACTAAAAATAAATAAAATTGAGAGATAAGACTTGAAATTCGCATTCAAACTGCGCAAATTTTGAACTATAAATAAACATTCATTTCAATCGATAAACAATTTTTAATTTTAATTTACATTTTTATAAAATTGCATATACGGGTTTGTTGGATTTATACATCCGTAGAAAATGTGTAATGTAAATAAATATCATATATATATATATATATATATATATATATATATATATATATATTTTTTTTTAAGCATTACGCCCCGAGCAAGGCGTGAAGCCACTAGGATGCAAGGGGTTTGCAGAAGATTTGGAGCAAGAGCAATAGGAGTGATAGAAGAAAGGATGAGGAGAAGGATAGTGGATAGATCAAGGTAACTGGAGATGTCGATTAACATTACATTTGAATAGTTAGAGATTATAGCTCTCATGGAAACAGTAATTGGGAAGGGTGTTCCACAGGCGAGAGGAGCGAGGTATGAAGCTACTGGAGTAGAAGAGACGGCTACATTTAAAAGTTTCTACAGTGTAAGGGTGAGAGCGGGATGCCAGCCTCGTAGGGCGCTTGAATTCATGGAGTCTGGGAACCAGTGAAAGCAGCTCATCAGAGCAATTACCATGAAAGTATTTGTAGAAAAGACAGAGAGAGGCGACGGCGCGTCTGTGAGAGAGTGACTGTAGACGAGATGCCAGATCAGGGCCAATTATATTACATATCCGTCTCTGGATCTTGTCAAGAACTCCGCGGTAAACAGAAGATGCCCCAGACCATATATGGCAGCAATACTCCATGCAAGGGCAAATAGTTGATTTGTATATTTGAAGTATCGATTCAGGGAAAAAAAATTTCCTGGCGCGGCACAAGGGAGCCAACTTTCCTTGTGGTGGACGAAGCAATTGACTCAATGTATTTCATTCCATCTCAGGTCAGCAGTCAACTTGAGACCGAGCAGACGCAGGGAGTTGCTCTCAGGAAGTTGACTATCAGACATTCTAATGGGGGGCAGGAAGGATCTCTATGGTGATTAATAGAGAGTAGTTTAGTTTTTTTGAGGCGTTAAAGTTGACCAGCCAATTTTGCCCCAATTAACAAAAAATTGGAGGTCCATTTCAAGACGCACGGCCAGGTTATTTTTTGTCAATTGATACTAGATTTGTTTTTTGAGGCAGGAATAAATTATATATATAATATTCATAGATGTCAACTTGGGAATCTATGTGCATCAGGAATTTCATAAATGAAATTTAAATTAAAAATGTGGGTACAAGGATGGAGCTGCTTGTCTGAACACCTGCGTTTGTTTGGGCTTTTCTTGGAAGTTTTAGCAAAATACACACTAATATAACAGGACACACACACATACACACAAACACACACACACACAAACAAATATCATACAAATGATTCTATACAGATAAATTCACAACACTCATCACACACAGATTTGTTTAAATACTTAAAAATTTAAATTTTTTTTCAAATAACTATATTTAAAATTTGAATTTTTAAATTTAATTTTATATTTTTAATATTTATTTTTTTAAAGTTAGGATTTTATTCAGGACAGAGAACAAAAATAAATAAATTGGAATAGAAATTTTAAAAAGAAATAGAACAATACATAAATAGAGTAAAAAATAAAATTTGTATCAACAAAATTAAAATCAAAATATATTAGCTTCGTTAATATACATGAATTCTTTGATTTGCATATTTAAATAGTGGATATGCCGATAGAAAATTTAGATATTTAGTTTAACCGGATAAAATTAAAGAAAAAGAAAATGATATAAAAAACATTAATGATGAATATTTTTGTGAATTTTTGTTTGAGAATTTAATTTATTTTAGTTTGAAAATATATTCATTTGGGACAAAATCTATTTTAGTTTCAAAATAAAACATAACAATATATAGAAAATATATATATATATATATAAATATATATATATTTCTCCTAAAAAAATTGAAAACAAACATTAATAACGTCACAAATAAAAATCGAAAACCAAATCAAATAATAAATAATAAAAATATACAAAAAAAAAATAAGTAAATAAAAAAAATTATAAAAAGAAAATTAATAAGAAATTTTTTTTAAATAAATGAACAAATTTAAATCTTCCCTTTAAAATTTTGGTTTAGAAGTAAAAAAATTTTTAAATGCAGTTAAAAAACAATTAAAAATAATCAATCCAAATGAATAAATTAAAAAATTTTGGATTCTAAAATAACAGAATAGTCTACGGCAAGTAATTTAAACATTTCATGAAAAATATGCTTTAATTATTTTTCTATGACCAAAACAAACTATTAAATAAACAAAAAAGGCAAATGAATCCCCCAAATTATTTTATATTTAATTTGGAAAAAAAATAAATAATACAAAAATAAAAAAATGAAAATCAAAAATAAATAAACCCAAATAAATGAATAAATAAATAAAAAAACCACTCCCAAAAATAACCGCCAGAATAGATTACCCAGAATGCACCAAAACCAATATATATATATAAAGATAAAAAAGCGATGGAAAAATCCAAAATTGGCAGCCAAACGATTCAACGTCCAAAATGAAACAGCCTGTCGCCTTTGAATTTTTGACTTTGATTTCAATTATTTTAAATTTAGAATATATATATATATATATATATAATATATATCATATGATGGACTTTCCTATCGATTTCAAATATATATATTTTTGAAACAAAATCACAGTTGATTCTATATTTTTTTTTTTTATGTGATTGTTTTTCAGTGATTTTAATCTATTCAAATGCCCCTATGGTCCCCTGTTTCTTCTTTTGAATATAATATATATGCATTCATCAAATATCCTTCTTATTCTATATTTTGGTTTGGCCGGGATTGGGAAAAAAATGCCAAGTTTACTGAGGGGTTAATTTGATGACTTCTGCCTGGAAAGAGTTTTAGTATGCAATTTGATCTGAATCATACCTAAAATTATATAAAGGAGGATGGTTCAAAACGGTGTAAGCTTTCAAAGATGAGAAGGTCGTTCAAAACATTCTAAGCCACACCCAGCAAGCAGAGCCACAGCGGAACATTTTTGTTGTGGGAACGCCTTTGAGTGCATCTTTTTTTTTGAATTATTTAATTCAGATTTCTTTCTAATTTCTGTGCAGGGGAGTCCCTTTTTAGGAAAAAGGGTCGTTAAATTGGTTTAAACTTCTAAACAACAAGAAGATTTTATTTGAACATTTGCCACAATTGGTAAGAATCTTCATTGTATTGAAAATAAATTTTAGAGAAACGCATTCATTTTTTTTAACTTTCGTTCACAATTTTGATATATTTCAAAGATGATTTGTTGTTCGATTTGCATCTAAGCGGAACCCAGCAAGAAGAGAAAATAGCTGAACATTTATGTTGTAGCAACGCTCTACCACTTCTTATTGAACTAGAAAAGAACTAATTCAGATATCTGTCTTAATTTACGTGCAGGTTGAAAAATCATTCTTTTGAGCAGATGGTCGTTCACAACTGTTGAAAAAAGCTTCACCCAGCAAGAAGAGCAATAGCTGAACATTTTTGTTGTGGTAACACATTATCGTTTCTTATAAAACTAGAAAAAAACATTCAGATTTTTGCTTAATTTCCGTTCAGATGAGGCCATTTTAAATATGAGAGTGTCGTTCAAAAATGTGTAAACTTCACCCAGCAAGAAAAGCAATAGCTGAACATTTTTGTTGTGGTAATACACTATTGCTTCTTATAAAAATAGAGAAAAGCATTCAGATTTTTGTCTTAATTTCTGTTCAGATGAGGCCCTTTCAAAGATGAAAAGGTTGTTCAAAAAATTCTAAGCCTCAACCAGCAAGAAGAGCCATAGCTGAACATTTATGTTCTACAACTTCTTATAAAACTAGAAAAAACTAATTCAGATTTCTGTCTTAATTTGTGTGCAGTTTTATTTTTAAATATGATATATAATTTTCAAAAAATTGTGTCAGAAAGAAGAGCAATTCTTAGTTGATCATTTTTTTTTTTTCATTCCTGTAATTTAACACACTATATTCAATTTTAGAAAAGTAGTCAAATTCTTGCAGATTATGTCTAAATTTCTGTGCAGGTGAGGCCCTTGCAAAGATGACAGGTGTGCGACAAATCTAAAAATAGAGAAAATGGATGTCTGAGCAGTCATAAAACATCTGAGAAGGAAACGTATGACACGCAAGGAAATCAACGCGAACATGATACAGACACTTGCTTAGGGCTGCCCTTCCTATTCGACTGTGAAGAAGCTGGGAATCGGAATTTTGCCTGGCAAAACATTACAATATTTGACCCTTTATTGACATTTATTGTTCAAACTCCTCAACCCCTGATAAACAAATTGATGTCATTCATTGTATACATTTGAATGACAAACGTCTTACTGTCCAACAGATTGCTATGTCCATAGACATTAGTTATGGCTCGGTTTATACTGAGATCTTGGAGATGAGCAAGCACCCCTGCAAGATGGATTCCAGAATTGCTGACATCATAGAATAAGCCGAAAAATGTTGGCATTTCCAGCACACGTCTTACTCGCTTTCAGGTTGACCCTGAGAATTTCCACCGCAGATTAGTACCTCAAAGTGAAAGCCGGGTTCACCACTTCGAACCTGAATCAAATATAAAATGTTGTTTTTTTGAAACCATTATTTATTAAGAAAAGAATTTTTGTATCTGTTGGCTAGGTGATGGCTTCTGTTATTTTTTTATTTATTTTATTTTGAATGCGTAGATTTGATAGATAAATAAAATATCATACACAGTATTCCATTAATGGAAGTAGATGCACCAGAATTTGAAGACAACTTTGAAGAAATACAATCAGGTCGATTTATTAAGAAGTTGGGAGAAAATATGAAAATTCCAGGATAAAAATTCCATTTAAACTGCTCAGGTTTTAGAAAGAAATAGCAATCTTGGATTTTGAATACGACCTTTATTTGGACTCACCAGACTTAGCTCCATGAATTTCTTCTCAAGAAAAAAAAAAAAAACTTTATCCTGGATAAAGAGAAAACCTGAACAACTTCCTCTACTGCTCGGCAGCGAATGATTCCCGTTCTTCGTCTTAAGAAAGAGGAAATTTGAATATGACTGGAGGTTTGCTACAATATAAATGACATGGCCTGGTGGAACTGGGAGCAGATATATATATATATATATGTAGATATTTAGAATTGATACTTACCACAACGCCGCTGTTGTCCAAATCTGATTCGTTTCCCTGAGGATAAAATATTTAAATCAATTAAAAATCTCCAAAATTCAGTAAAGCCTTTCAGTAGGAATCTTTTTAAATATTCTTTCTCATTTTTAGCATCATTAAAAAGTATTCAGTCTATATAACAAGAAATAAAACTCGAGATAAACCTTTCTAAAACAGAAAACGTAATATTATAATCCAGGACGTTTCGGCCGTTGTACGATCCGGCTTTCTTCAGGTGATTGGAATTACGAACGTAAGCCTTTATTTCATCTTTCGGGTTAGATTTTTCTTGTTCCAGGTGCCATGCCTCTTCCGGATGTCTCAGTATCAGATATCTCCATTTGCTCAATTCACCAAGTTTTTTGTTCAACTCAGCTGTAGTTAGGTATGGAACTCACAAATCCTTGGGTCAGGTCATTGGATTCAACAAACGTTTTTATACACTGGGCCACTGAAGAAGACCGGAGAGTAAAACGGCCGAAAGGCCGTGAATATGACAACTAAGATGAGAGCAACATTCTGAACAATGTAAATAGTCTAAATAATTACAATACCACATCTCAGAAATATAGACAGATCCTGAAGAAGGCCGTAGCGTACGACGACCCAAACCACATGAATATGACAACAAAATATGAGGACAACTGATTAAATAATTACAATAGTTCATCTCATAAATATAGACTTATCCTGAAGAAGCCTGGAGTGTACAACGGCTGAAACCTCATTAATATGCCAATATTGTCCGAGCAATGTAAATATTGTAAATAATTAACAAAAACCTATTCTCAGAAATATAGACAGATCCTGAAGAATCATGGAGCGTACAACGGTTGAAACATCGTTAATATGTCAATAGTGTCCGAATTATGTAAATAGTGTAAATAATTACAATACCACGTCTCAGAAATATAGACTGATCCTTAAGAAGGCCGTAGCGTACAACGACCGAATCCACATGAATATGACAACAAAAATGAGAACAACAGTCCGAATAATGTAACTAGTTTAAATAAGAGTAAATAATTGCAATACCTCATCTCAGAAAAATAGACAGTCATAATTTAGTAATTATTTTTTATGAAATAAAATGGAAGCGGCTATAAACCTTATATTTACCCAGGACAAAAACTGAGTCGGCATTAATATATTTTACATTTTATTTTTGCCAGTTTTTAAAATAGTATATCGATTTCTTTGTTAAATTCTTCTGGTTATACTTATTGATATGGTTTGCAATTATACACGGATTCCGGGACGAATTCGTTATATAATTAGAAACACTTTAATGCATTTGATTACTAATTAGCTGCGTTGTATAATAAAAAAGACACTCACCCAGAATCGACCATTCTTGGCATGGAAATACCTCATGTAATCGTGCATGATTTCATAGAGACAGTCGCAGATATAATCCACACGGAACATGTCCAAATTGTTTTTGCCATAAAAGCCTGGAATAAAAAAATATAAAAATGATATACTCATACGCACAGATCCAAATGTCAGGTATTCATATAAAGTTGATTCACGAAATCGTGCGAGAGAGTTTTACTCTCCAGAATCTATCCTACATATCTATGTTTACCATTCGTCCATGCTTAGAATATTGTGCCGTCTCGGGCTAAGGTTCTCAGCTGACATGAAGTGAAAAGACTATATTAAATCCATTGCTAGGTCAGATGCTAAGAAAGTTGGTTCACTGTGCCGGACGAGACAATTTTTCACTCCAGAATCTATCTTACATATCTATAAGTCTATCATACGTCCATGCTTAGAATATTGCTGCCACATATGGTCCGGTACCCCTGCTATTTACCTTGAGCTCCTTGATAAGATCCAAAGAAGAATCTGTAATATTATTGGTCTTGACCTGGCGGCTCGGCTTCAGTCTGTTTTTTCCCACAACCGTAAGGTTCCCTATTTCTGCCTTTTCTATAAATACTTTCACGGTAATTTTCTGGACAAGTGTGGAGATCTCATCAATATACAATTGAGTTTAGATGCATCCGTAAAACCTATGCTAACTGTTTCTTTCCTCCCATTTCACCATTGTGGAACTCTCTTCCGGTTTCATCATTTCCAAGCAAAATTACGCTTCAAAGATTTAAATGAAACAGCTATCCACTTTCTTCCTGATTATTTTTTTTTCTCACTTGTTAGTAATGTTTCCTTTTCTAATTGCCCACGCCCAGCAAACCCCTAGTGTCTTGGTGGCTTTACTGTCTTATATGGGGTGAATTCGATTTACATACATACATACATACATGCATACACACACACACATATATATATATATATATATATATATATATATATATATATATATATCTGTGTGTGTGTGTATCGAGGGCCATTCAATAAATAAGGTGAATTTTTCGGTATAAGGACATCTAATACAGATAGAAGATTACTTTTTTTTTGTTTTACTTCTTTTTCACATGGATTTAATTTCTTTTGCAGATTAAAAAATACTTTTAGAGATTTGGCGATTAACAATGATGGCCAACCAAGAAGCATGCTCCAGGATTGGACAGCAGTCAGGTATCAAGTTTTTGGTTGCTGAAGGGTGCAAACCAGTTGAAATTCATAGGAGAATGTCAACTGTGTATGGTGCCACATGTTTCAGCCAAAAAAATGTCTACAAATGGGCTAAATTGTTTAAAGAAGGACGGAGCAGTGTTGAGGATGAAGACAGGCCTGGGAGGCCTACAGAAGTGAGGTCTCCTGAGGTGATCGAATCAGTCAATGACCTCATTCAGTCTGACAGAAGAACTACTGTGAACTGCTGAGGCAGGTCAAGAAAGACATAAAGAACAAACGCAGGGGTCATCAGTCAGAAGGTGTCATCTTGCATCATGACAACGCAAGGCCTCACACAGCAGCCCAAACGGTGCAGACCATCAACAAGCTGGGCTGGGAACTGCTCCCTCATCCCCTTTGCAGCCCAGACCTTGCCCCTTCAGACTTTCACCTGTTTGGTCCCTTGAAAGCGTTCACGAGAGGCACGAAGTTTAAAAGTGACGATGAAGTCAAAAGTGTTGTGAGCGACTGGCTGAGACATCAGTCCAAAGATTTTACGCTGAGAGAATACGGAAGCTTGTGCACAGATGGGAAAAGTGTGTGACAGTGCTGGGAGACTACGTTGAAAAATAAAAAAAAGTAAGCTTCTATCTGTATTAGAAGTCCTTATACCGAAAAATTCACCTTATTTATTGAATGACTATATATATATTATATATATATATATATATATATATATATATATATATATATACTTGACAGACTGTTTCGTTGTATCACAGCACTTCACTTTGGCTCGACGTCAAATTGTTTCAAGCCGGGATCGAAACCAATCTGTCATCAGTCAGAGATCCTGCCCTATCGTCGATAAAAGGGATATACATATATAAACAGTATCTGTGTGTGTGTGTGTGTGTGTGTGTTGTGTATATATACAGGGAGTAGTGGATAGAATTTTGCCTAAATTACGCAAAAATACCTCTGAGAAATTTACACAAATATATCTAAAATACTAGATTTATTCAATAAAATCGCTATTGGTTTCCAAACACGGCCTCCAGTCGTCTTCGGAATCTTTTGCAACTCTTTTTTACGGTCTCCTTGTTTAAGTTGTTCAGTGCTGCGATAAGCCTTCATCTTCAGTTCATCTTTGGTGTTCCAAAGAGTTTTGTTGGTATCCCGCTCAACTGCGCCCCCACAATAATCAATGGAGTTGCAGTCTAGTGAGTTACGTGGTCAGATGCAAAAGTTGATATAGTCGCAGAAATTGTCTGACTGCCATGACTGGGTTCTCTTGCTTATGTAGCATAGTGCAGTGTCCTTTTGCCATACATAGGGTCTTACAGTAGTCATCCTCTTACCCCAAGACAGCCCTACCGCCTCAAATCACGTGATGTAGGCCTCCGTGTTGAGTCAGAGACCCTGTGGGAAAATGAATGGCGGTATAAGGTCGACACCGCTACTGATCACAACAAAGACCTTAATCATCTTCATTACAATCATCCAAATCTTTCGTCTAACAATCCTCATATTGATACCAAAGCACTCTGAAATTCGTATTGAAGCTTCCGGTGAGAATGCCTAGCAGTACAACATGCCATTTCGAAATTTCTTGTGGAGTGAATTACGTCACGGTGCTTTTTCTCTAAGATGGTGCCCCAACTTATCCTACAATATTGTGCAGTCAACAGACTCAAAAACAAACAACGCGCATGCGCAAACTTAAAAATATAAAATGGCGAAAATTTCCCCATCGAAATCTATCTATCTATCTGTGCAAAGGCAATTTTTATTTACAGTGTTTATCCTTCGATATGCGTACTAAACTCAGGTGATCATGAAAGACACATTTGCCTTACACACACACACACACACACACATATATATATATATATATATATATATATATATATATATATAGATTTGCATGAGCCGTTATGAAAAAAGTTTACTTTTTTGTGCTATTTCGCTTTCAGCATTTACAAATATCGGATAGCGATTATGTTAAGTGGATATAACTAAAAATTGTTATTTAGAAATAAGTTTAATCTGGAATATATTTGAAAAAGTCTTACCATATTCCCTTGCCAAATATCTCGCAATGGCCATGGTTTCAGGCATCTTATTCTGTCCATCGATATCCAAAACAGGAACACACATGCTGGGCATATCTAAAAGTAAAATCGAATGTTTAGTGTTAACAATATGAATTTATGCAGTTTACAAAAATTTTGAAAATGAAATCTTTTGTTCGTAATATTTTACACAGGGAATTAAATGTAACTTTTTTTCACTTAAGAAAGAAATTAAATGAAACATTTTTTCACGTGAAAAAGAAACTTTTTAATATTTTTCCTATGAAAAAAAAATGTATTTTTTCACATCTAAAAAAGAAATATTTTCACATGAAAAGAGATGTAACATGAATGAAAAGAAATATAATTTTTTTACGTGAAAAAGAGATGTAACTTTTTCACATGAAAAAGAAATGTAACTTTTTTCAAATCTAAAAGAAATGTAACTTTTTCACATGAAAAAGAAATGCAACTTTTTTCAAATCTAAAAGAAATGTAACTTTTTCACATGAAAAAGAAATGCAAATTTCTAACTATATAATCAAAGGTTTACATCTCGTTTAAACGCTGACCTTCCTACGATCACCGAAGTTAAACAACGTTAAACCTGGTCAGTACTTAAATGAGTAACCGTTTTAATTACCAGGTGCTGTAAGCTTGAATGTGTGGGTGGTGAAATGTATAACGGCTCAGAATTGTTAATCTAAGAGCCGATTTCCAATTCCAGTTAGGTTCATTATATTTACTTCCACGCAAATACCCTGGGAATGTTATGGATCCTGATTAGTATGATTTGTATTACTAAACCATTATCTAAAAAATTCTTACAATTTAAAATATTCTATAACTTCCGATATCTTTCGAAGTATTAATAAACCATAGAAAAAGAAACAATAATATTAGAAATAATATGTTATATATAACCTGAATCGGAAGACAGTAATACAGTCCATATAGAATACAATCCCTATTAAATACAGTCCCTATAGAATACAGCCCCTATAGAATTCTTTTATTCGAATTCAAAACTAATTAGAAAAAAAAGAATTTAATTTTCAGAAAGAAATTACTTTAAATTACTTAACGTTTCAAAATTTAAAATGAGTATTGAATTGTTCTGTGATATCAGTCCGCCTATATGGCAGGGAATTCTGGACAATCTTCCCACAGATGAAGAAGAGCCTTGAAGCAAAAGAAACAAAGAAAAGACTCCTGAATTGTTAGGCGATATCAGTACTCTTATAAGTCAGTGAATGCTGGGCAATCTCCCAACAGATGAAGAGTCTTGAAGCAACAGAAACAAAGAAAAGAGTACTGAACTGTTACGTAATATCAGTTCGCCTATATGACATTGATGCTGAAGAATCTCCTCACAGATGAAGAAATATTACGGCAACAGAAACAAAGAAAAGAGTAGTGAATTGTTATGTAATATCAGTCCGCCTATATAGCAGTAAATTTTGGACAAACTCCTCACAGATGAAGAAGTGTTTTGAGACAAGAAAATTTCTAGGAACTGAATCTGTCATATCAGTCTTCCTGTTTGAGACAAGAAAATAAAGAAAAGTTTTTTTGGACAATCTGCTTACAAATGAAGAAGGGTCTAGAGACAAGGGAAACAAAGAAAATAGTACGGAACGGCTATGTAATATCGGTCCGTCTATATGGCAGTGAGTCTCCTCACAGATGAAAAAGACGCTTGAAGCCACACAAGTGGGTTCTACAAAAGGATGCTGAGAATATCATGAACTGAACAATGAAGTTTCAAAAAAATTAGAAACAAAAAGAAAAATTGTGCTTAACATCAAAAAGAGAAAAAATTATAGGGCCCATAATTAGGAAAGAGAGCTTGGAAAATTAAACACTCACGGGGCGTATTGTAGGCAAAAGAGACAGAGGTGTAAATAGGTGGCAGAACAGGGATTAGGAGAGATAGTCAAAGGACGAAATTTATTATAACTTATAAAGGATAGGAAATGGAGGAGAGCCATGTTCAACAAAATCTTGAAAGAACATGACATTATTATCTCAAAAAGCAATTATCTAAAAAAATCTATAGAAACTACTGTGGATATAAATTGAGGGATCAGTTTATATGTTGTTTTAATATAGAATTGATCCCCTACTTTATATACGCATTATAATTACTTATTTGTTTATCAAATTCTGATTTCTCTTCTCCTCCCAACTATGGGTTAATTAGTAAGACTTGTGTCACGAAACCATTATTATCTAAAAAAAAATGTATAAAAACTAACGTGGCTAAAAATTGAGGGATCAGTTTATATATAAACCATGATGATCTTAAACAAATATTTTTACAATCTATAATTTTTTTTTCTGTCTTTAAAAAACCTGCAATGTGTTGATAACCGGAAAAAACAAATCGATCAATCAATAAAATACTGATTAGCTAGACAGATATGATTTTTATTTACTGTCTCTGGAAAATAAACTCATAGAAACTAGCATGGCCTTAAGTGGGTGATCAGTTTATACATTGATCATAATACAGAATTGATCCCCCAAGTTATACGCATATTATAATTTCTTGCTTATCAGATTAAGTATGAAGCCAACTTTTCTCCCCACTCCATGGGTTAATTAGTAAGACGTGTATCACTAAACTATTATTATCTAAAAAAAACTCCTATAATGTAAAAATATTTTCTGGCTTTAAATAACCTGCAAAGGGTTGATAAGTCGTAGAAAATGAATCAGTCAATCCAAAACCAAGATAGGTGCCTACTGATTGAGTCATTGCCTTTTTACGGTTTATCAAACTTTTTGCAGAATATTTTTGACTTGTGAATTCGTGGTAGAAAAAAAAAGACATCGGCAAACAATTCAGTCTATCCAATTTTACTCAAAAGTATGGCTTAACCCAGGGTATGGTTTCAAACGGTACCACGCACTTTGATCCGTCTCCCCAGGAGAACAGCTTAAAGCTGACACTTTCCTGATAAGATCGGCCATAGTGAGATTAGAACACAGAACTGAACGCTAGGCATCGATACTAATAATTCTCGTACAAAGACCATTTATGGAAAAGCCAAAGATTAAAGAAAGTAACTTACCATTCCTGTATTTGTCCCATTCGTTGAATTCGAACCTCTTGTCGGTGTATGGGACGCCGGCAGCGGCCATCACCATGCGGCAAATTTCGGCACGTCCGCGGCCATTGAAATAGTACAGAGTGTAGGAAGGCATAATGTAATCAGTTTTGGTTGTTGGAAAGAAAAGTCAAGATACAACAATTTTGGAAAAAGTCACCAAATGAAGAAAGCTTCTCTTCGTTTACTGTTACGTTCTTTACCTGTAGTCGTTTTATATAGATGGATGTGATTCATGGCAAATAATGTGTCGGCAATTACAAAGCCAAGAATAGACGGAAGTGGCTGACGAGGTTTCATCAGATGGGTGAGGCGTCTTGCAAATTGGTCCCACATCAAAGACGCACCCTCACCCTTCGCCAGATTGCACAGGGTATTAGACGCAATGTGCCATTTAGTAATTGTGTAATGATGGGTAACGCTGTCTTGTCTTATTTGCTACGGGTGCAGGCGATGTGATTTTTCGAAGAATTCGTAATCGACAGAGACAATTAAATGTGCAGTAAAGCAATCAAGTCGGCGAAATATACAAGGGAAATGTGTGTTTGTGTGTTGTTTAATTAGAGAAACCATCATTACTTCCAGTAAAATGCTGTTACGCCAATCCTTTATACAGAAAATGTCGTTTGCTTTAAATCAACATTTGAAATGATTGATTTTTACCTCAGCTTTTTGCCTCATCGACTAGTGATTACTTTGAAAAATATAAATCATACGGCAAAAATGTCTTCATAAGTGTATTTATTTCCTGTGCTTGAATAAAATTGCAGAATTTTATTAATTACGTATAGAACAACGTTGGGCGCATGCCTCACCGGTGAGGCATGGTAATATTTTGGTGAGGCATGCGTAGTATGGGCACCTTTCGATTTATTATACCAACGTGAGCTCATATTCCATTTTGCATTATTTCATGATCTAAGTATATATTACAAAATAAGCTTTGACTGAAATATTTTATATTTCTGTCTTTCAGTTCTCTGTTATATTTTTTTTTTGAAACTATTATATTTAACTGTCTTTGTGGCTTTTTTTAAATTTTCTCTTTAATGGACGCCATGGTCTTTGGAGGCTTCTTTAGAGACCAAGTTAATTGCATTTTAAGTTTCTTTCACGTGAACTGCAATAAAATTTTGAATATGCAAGATTAAATATTATAGTGGGAAAGGGCATCATAATTTTAGAAATACCAAAGTGGGGGCATGGTCTAAAATCGATTGAAAACCATTGCTATAAATAAATACTCGATGAGTGCAAAAATCTCCACTTATTTTTCCTTTTAATGTTTCTTTCACTATTTCATATAATTATTATTTTATTTTAAATCTTTTACGGTTTTTAGACACAACACTCTCCTCAGAACATGAGCTGTTCTAATAATCAGTGCTACCACCCGCGTAATTCCAATAATGCCGGGTAGCACCAAAACGTCCTACTGTGTTCTTCATTTGCTGTAATACCGATCAAACCTTAAAAATATTAATTTAATCATCGTAGGAAACCGTTTATCTCGCAAGATAAAAGTAGCGTCGTTTGATAAAAATTCTGAGCTTTAGTAGTGAAACTAGTGTGACCTATTCAGGGTGCACGCTTGGGTGATAGTACATGAAGGCCATGAGCTCCCCAGAGCACATGGCCCCGCGACAAAATTCAAAGGAATAGAGAACACGGCTTCGCAGCAGGAGTTGACAGCTGGCCGCCTTCGGGTTTGCTGTCTGGATTTATTTCCATAGCCTTTTCTGTGATTTGGATATGACCGCAAGGAAGCCGAGGTTTAAAAGCAGGGTTTCCCTTCCCTGAGATGTTGAGCTCCATCTATCCGAAGCAGCTGGTTATGAGGCGGCAGATGTCCACCTTCGTTCATGATCTGACTAGAACCCGGGCTTAGTTATCATAGGCTATTTGAGACGCATGCCACAGAAGCATTATATAAACAGTGGAAGCTTGTCCCCACTTTCTCTCTCGGCTATGAAAACATTTGGAACATAGACAATATGGGTATATAAACGTTATATGTATTACGTGTTTTAGCGCAAACAAATCACGGTTTTAAATATATATTAAAACGTTAGCTAAACGCAAACGCTAGAAAGTAAAGCAAATTACGAAATAGTACATACATAAACGAATACAAATATCGAAAATTAATTTAGAAAAGATAGCAAAAAATAAAAATGAAAATACAAATCGTGATTTAAGCTTAAAATACACGAATATTATGAAGTCATTATATAATATAAAATAAAATAATCTATTTATTCATTTTAGAAGAAGATAAACAAAAAATAAAAAATATATATCAGGATTTAAACCTAAAATACACGAATATTATGAAGTCATTATTTAATATACAATAAAATAATATATTTATCCATTTTAGATTTTAGAAGAAGATAAACAAAAAAATAAAAATATATATCAGGATTTAAACCTAAAATATTATTTAATATAAATAAAATATTATGAAGTCATTATTTAATATACAATAAAATAATATATTTATCCATTTTAGATTTTAGAAGAAGATAAACAAAAAAATAAAAATATATATCGGGATTTAAACCTAAAATACACGAATATTATGAAGTCATTATTTAATATACAATAAAATAATATATTTATCCATTTTAATTTTGAAGAATTAAAAAAAATTTTAAAAAAGATAAACAAAAAATTTATTTTAGAAAAAACCAATAAAAAATATATATATGGGATTTAAACCTAAAATACACGAATATTATGAAGTCATTATTTATATATATATACAATAAAATAATATATTTATCCATTTTAGATTTTAGAAGAAGATAAAAAAAAAAAAAAAATATATATGGGATTTAAACCTAAAATACAAAATTACGAATATTATGATTTCATTATTTAAGATAAAAATAAAATAATATATTTATCCATTTTAGATTTTAAAAGAAAAAATAAAAAAAATGAAAATATATATCGGGATTTAAACCTAAAATACACGGATATTATGATGCCATTATTTAACATGGAATAAAATTCAAATAAATTTCTGAAAGTTTTTTTTAAATTACGAATAAATTCCCAGAATTTAATAAATAAAATTATAATTATCAATTGAGCGAAAGTAGAAAATGTAAAGCTGTTACATATGATTTTAGGTCAGCAAAACTTTGAAAATAAAATTTTAAAAAAAAAATAAAACAAAACGACATTCAGGCTTTACAGAGAAGAAAAAAGAAAATAAATATTTAAAAAAATTTAACAATCATATCAACTAATAGAATTTTGTTAGAATTCCAATATGTTTTAGGTCAGATAGAAAGTAAAAACATTCAGGCTAACGTTCTCAGCTAAGAGATGAAAAAAATGAATCCATTGCTAAGTCAACTGCTAAGAAAGTTGGTTCACTGTGTCGTGCGAGACATTTTTTCTCTCCAGAATCTATCTTACATATCTATAAGTCTACCATTCATCCATGCTTAGAATATTGTGCCTTCTCGGGCTAACGTTCTCATCTGACATGAAGTGAAAAGACTATATTGAATCCATTGCTAGGTCAGCTGCTAAGAAAGTTGGTTCACTGTGTCGTGCGAGACAATTATTCTCTCCAGAATCTATCTTACATATCTATAAGTCTACCATTCGTCCATGCTTAGAATATTGTGCCTTCTCGGGCCAACGTTCTCAGCTGACATGAAGTGAAAAGACTATATTAAATCAATTGCTAGGTCAGCTGCTAAGAAAGTTGGTTCACTGTGCCGGGCGAGACAAATTTTCTCTCTTTGTATCTTATAGATATATAAGATAGATTCTGAAGAGAAAAATTCATTCGCCCATACACAGTATATTGCTGCCACATATGATCGGGTACTGCTCCTATTTACCTAGTGGTCTTTGGTAAAATCCATAGAAGAATCAGCAATATTATTAGTCTTGATCAAGCATCTCTGCTTCAGTTACCTTCCGAACGCCATAAGGCTTCCTCTCTGTCTTTTCTATAAATACTTACATGGTTCCTCTTCGGATGAACTCTTCGCCGTGGTAGCTAGACTTTTTCAATTTAAACGCAGTACTAGAGTGGCGATGAGGTCTCATAATTTTACAGTTGGGCTGGCTGGATGTAGATGTAAATTCTATGCTAACAGTCTCCCATCCGGCTCCATGCTTTCCACCTAACTTTAATCTGCAAAAAAAAAAAAAAAAAATAAATAAATAAATAAATAAATAAAAATAAATGCAATATCAATCGCTATCTACTTCCTTCCTTTTCTCGTTCTTCTCGTCATTATTCTTTCTGTCCCTGATCTTTGCACACCGTATACCCCTTGTCTTTTAGTGGCATTACCGTAATTTCTCGAAAATAATACGCATTTTTTACTGTAAATTAGAGGTGATTGTAGGGGTGCGTATTATAAATAGTTTTAAACAAATATATTTTTTCGTTATTGATTTATAATAATAAATACGTATTTGTTGTTGCAAAATAATAAAAACAAAAGATATTATCCCAATTTTCATTTTAATCCAACAATAATAATTGTAACATTTTTTTTGTCAATAAATTTATGTTTATAAGTAACCGCGTTTTTTATTTGGCGAAAACAATAAAAAAATCTATAGAAAGGCCAATTTCGAAGAAAAGAGGATATTACGTTTATTGAAATTTTAATTTTCATCAACATCATCATCATCATCACTTTCTATTATTGTTATGGTCCAAGTTCCTTGTACCACGGTGATAGTCCAAGGTTAGAACCAATGAAAGAATAACACGAACACAGGTATGGAATACAAAGATATATTACAACAGAAATATAATACAAAGAAGTAGAAGTATTAGTAATGACTATCAGATTTGGTTAGAGGAACTATGTTGTCTCGACAAGTATCACTATTCCAATGACCTTACAATATGTTCTCAATTATCTCTCCTCGTCTTCAATCTAATATTTATTGTCGCAAAAATAACAACAAATGGCACAAGGCCAAAGGGGGGATCGGGGAAAAGGATGGTCATCACTTGTCTTAATATAAAACTTAGCTAGCCACAACCACTGACCCAATCATACAAAAAACAATATTCCTATCACCAAAACAACACAAGTATCCATACCTTTCATACTACGTCCACCAAAATACCTTTTCGTCTCAATGAAAGTCCTAAATAGTCCCCTTATGTACAAATATTGTTCGTGGGGGGAGGGGCATAAAACAACAATTTTGAAAAAGATCGCCAATGAATATGTACAATATGACATAAAATATTTACAAGAAACTAAACAAAAAGGTAGTTAGTAATAACCCCCCCACAAACCTTAAATGTGACAGAAATATCAGTTAACTGGACGAAATCGATGCGGGACTAAGAAAATAAAGAGAACACTCATTTCTCCAAGGCATTCACACAGACACACACACATTCATACACAAAAACAAATACGAAAAATCACACACACGAAACGAAAGGTGCTCCGCATCCACCAGAGAACTGACATCACTGACCACCTAAACGAGGTAGAGGATGGGGAGTTAAACTAAAAGAAAAAAAGTGGGGACAGAAATAAAAGGGGCCAATGAGCAAACACACCCTATCTAAGTTTACCGAACAAGGAGAGAAAAAATAAACTACAAAAACCTAAACTAGCCTACTGTTGGGAAGGGTTGCCCATGTTCAACCAAGGAAAACAATATCCTGATGCCTAACCGGCATCAAAATGCCACTCCAAGTCAGCTCCTTTTACACGGCACAGGCGCGCAAGATTCACCCACCTTTTGCCAAATTCTGATGAGGGGAGCCGCCGCCTTTCCGTCCTAATCTTGACTTTAAGCTGATGCTTAAAGTACAAGATCAGTTGGGAAGAGGTGAACTTCTCGCCATCATAGAATTTCTTCTGACGCGTCGTCCAAATCACGACTCTCATTACCCCTAGTAAGCAACAGAACACATATTGTTTAGCGTTCGTCAATTGCGGCACCACATTGCTACAAAAAGAACTGGCTTCAAAGACAAAAAACTTTCCCTGCAGCATGCGAACCATGAGGCCTTCAACAAACCTGCACAACGGCACTACCGTCTTGCACTGAAAAAAGGCGTGACCAACGGTCTGGACTTCCCCAGTACAGCGACGACAGTTTGGATATTTCTCCAAGCCTGCTGAACAAAGTCTCTTGCCAACCCAGAGGGCCCCACGAATCATCAGCCATGTGAGTGATGCCTCATCATTATTGAGACATTTCAACCCAGGCGCCCAAGGCTATATCGAGCGAGCCTCCTGCTTCGTAAGTCCGAGCTCGTCGATCAGACCATCTTGAACGGCCCCGCTAACTGACAATCGATATAATGCCTTACGAGACAACGCCTGGGCGTCGGAGAGGCCATCCGACGTTAAAGAGGAGTTTCAAAGCACGACGACATTCGCGGTAGAAGGAACACTCGGCACGAGGTGTACAGCCGGCCTCCTCCTCGCACGAGTGCACACTTCTCAGGGATGGGAAATGTTTTCGGACATCTTCTTTCCAAAAGGTGCCCACCTCATCCAAACCACGACACATTCGGTCTAGAAAGGTAATGCGAAGCATATGTTGGCGAATCTCAATGTTAGGCATACCCAGACCGCCCTCAGAGGGATGAAGGCAACAGATCTCGCGAGATACCATATGGGCCTTGTCTCTCCACAAGAAAGTCTGGCATACGGGAGTGGAAGTACACAGAGTCGGTACAGGAGAATCGGATAGATGTGTGAAACACATACTTCCGCCCTTCCCTTCAGGGAAAGTCTCCTCCGAGACCACAGATTAACCTCGATCTCGGCCTTCCCTTGTACCTCTGACCAGTTCATTTCCAACTGGAGATCAGGACCGAACCAGACGCCGAGTATCTTGATCGGCCCATCCGTCCAGAAGAAAGGTCCAGGAAGAGAAACTCCCTTCCTCGCACCCAACCGCAAGCCAACAGACTTATCGCGGTTGATCTTGGCCCCTGTCACCATCTCATACCCACTGATCTCTTTGCTGACTTCGTCAATCTCGGCTCTGCTCGACACAAGAACCGAAACGTCGTCAGCATAGGTAGAATACCTGGCTGAGGTGGAAACCCAGGCAGGGAAATTCGGCGCAGGACCGGATTCGCCTTTAACTTGCGAAGGAATGGTTCCAACGCAAGAACGTAAAGCAGAGGCGAGAGCGGACAACCTTGACGAATGGAGCGAGACAATACGAAAGGCTTCGATCTTACCCCATTCACATCCACCAGCGCACCGGGGGTCGCATACAAAAGTCGGATCCAGGAGCGAAAGTCGGCTCCGAAACCGGCCACCGAAAGGACAGCCTCCAGAAATCGATGGTCAACCCCATCGAAGGCTTTGGACTGATCTAAATTGATCAGCGCGGCTTCACTGTCGACTTGTTCTAAGATCAAGCATACCATATGAAGGTTATCCTGAATAGTCCTGCCCTTCACAGCACAAGACTGTTCAGGGCCAATCAGACTAGACAGGACAAGCTGCAAAAATCTTTAACATTATTTTAGCAGCTTAGTTTCGATTTTATTCTTAATGCCAAGGTCGACAAAATGTCTTCGTAATTATTTATTTTTATTTATTTATATATATATTTATTTATTTTTTGACAAAACTTATAGATATGTATTATACATAGGGATATATATATTTCTTACTTTTTGGATCATTTGTTGGGGTGTGTATTATTTATGGGTACGTATTATTTTTTTTAAATTACGGTAATAACCAGAAATAGTTAACTTCAAATTAATATAATAACCATAATATATATAAAAAGAAATGTAACAAGAATGAAGCTCCATAAAATTAACAGATT
The DNA here is from genome assembly GCA_903632075.3 of Acanthosepion pharaonis. Taxonomy (NCBI): domain Eukaryota; kingdom Metazoa; phylum Mollusca; class Cephalopoda; order Sepiida; family Sepiidae; genus Acanthosepion; species Acanthosepion pharaonis. The sequence goes on from CAHIKZ030002558.1 coordinate 394,253, forward strand.
GTAAGTTCATTATTTACATTATTCGGTCATTATCCTCATCTTTGTCGCCATATTTATTACAACGTTTCGGCTTTTCAGTATCTGTCTATATTTCTGAGATGAGGTATTATGTACACTATTTACATTATTCAGACTATTGTCCTCATCTTTAGCATCTGCCATATTTATTTTCAACTATTGTCCTCATTTCGCACCATATTTTTCAAGTATCTATCTATATTTCTGAGATGAGGTATTATGTACACTATTTACATTATTCAGACTATTGTCCTCATCTTTGTCGCCATATTTATTACAACGTTTCGGCTTTTCAGTATCTGTCTATATTTCTGAGATGAGGTATTATGTACACTATTTACATTATTCAGACTATTGTCCTCATCTTTGTCGCCATATTTATTACAACGTTTCGGCCATTTAGTATCTGTTATATTTCTGAGATGAGGTATTATGTACACTATTTACATTATTCAGACTATTGTCCTCATCTTTGTCGCCATATTTATTACAACGTTTCGGCCATTCAGTATCTGTCTATATTTCTGAGATGAGGTATTATGTACACTATTTACATTATTCAGACTATTGTCCTGATCTTTGTCGCCAAATTTATTACAACGTTTCGGCCATTTAGTATCTGTCTATATTTCATTGAGATGAGGTCCTCATCTATGTACACTATTTACATTATTCAAACTATTGTCCTCATCTTTAATGCCATATTTATTACAACGTTTCGGCCATTTAGTCGGCCATCAGTATATATTTATTTGAGATGAGGTATTATGTATTATTGAATTTACATTATTCAGACTATTGTCCTCATCTTTGTCGCCATATTTATTACAACGTTTCGGCCATTTAGTATCTGTCTATATTTCTGAGATGAGGTATTATGTACACTATTTACATTATTCGGACTATTGTCCTCATCTTTGTCGCCATATTTATTACAACGTTTCGGCCATTCAGTATCTGTCTATATTTCTGAGATGAGGTATTATGTACACTATTTACATTATTCAGACTATTGTCCTCATCTTTGTCGCCATATTTATTACAACGTTTCGGCCATTCAGTATCTGTCTATATTTCTGAGATGAGGTATTATGTACACTATTTACATTATTCAGACTATTGTCCTGATCTTTGAGGTATATCCATTAAAATTTATTACATTGTCCTCATCTTTAAAAATATTTATTACAAGCTTTATTATGTCTATATTTCTGAGATGAGGTATTATGTACACAATTTACATTATTCAGACTATTGTCCTCATCTTTGTCGCCATATTTATTACAACGTTTCGGCCATTCAGTATCTGTCTATATATTTCACTATTTACATTGAGATGCCATATTTATTACAAGGTATTATGTGAGACACTATTTACACTATTTTATTCAGACTATTGTCCTCATCTTTGTCGCCAAATTTATTACAACGTTTCGGCCATTTAGTATCTGTCTATATTTCTGAGATGAGATTACACTATTTATTATGTACACTATTTACATTATTCAGACTATTGTCCTGATCTTTGTCGCCATATTTATTACAACGTTTCTTTGCCAATTTAGTATCTGTCTATATTTCTGAGATGAGGTATTATGTACACTATTTACATTATTCAGACTATTGTCCTCATCTTTGTCGCCATATTTATTACAACGTTTCGGCCATTTAGTATCTGTCTATATTTCTGAGATGAGGTATTATGTACACTATTTACATTATTCGGACTATTGTCCTCATCTTTGTCGCCATATTTATTACAACGTTTCGGCCCTTCAGTATCTGTCTATATTTCTGAGATGAGATATTATGTACACTATTTACATTATTTTTTACTATTGTCCTCATCATTTGTCGCTATATGAGATTTATTACAACTATTTTTCGACTATTTTCAGTATCTGTCATTTATATTTCTGAGATGAGATATTATTGTACACTATTTACATTATTCAGACTATTGTCCTCATCTTTGTCGCCATATTTATTACAACGTTTCGGCTTTTCAGTATCTGTCTATATTTCTGAGATGAGGTATTATGTACATTATTTACATTATTCAGACTATTGTCCTCATCTTTGTCGCCATATTTATTACAACGTTTCGGCTTTTCAGTATCTGTCTATATTTCTGAGATGAGGTATTATGTACACTATTTACATTATTCAGACTATTGTCCTCATCTTTGTCGCCATATTTATTACAACGTTTCGGCTTTTCAGTATCTGTCTATATTTCTGAGATGAGGTATTATGTACACTATTTACATTATTCAGACTATTGTCCTCATCATTGTCGCCATATTTATTACAACGTTTCGGCCATTCAGTATCTGTCGATATTTCTGAGATGAGGTATTATGTACACTATTTACATTATTCGGACTATTGTCCTCATCATTGTCGCCATATTTATTACAACGTTTCGGCCTTTCAGTATCTGTCTATATTTCTGAGATGAGGCATTATGTACACTATTTACATTATTCGGACTATTGTCCTCATCATTATTCGCCATATTTATTACAACGTTTTGACATTATTTCAGTATCTGGGTGTCCTATATTTGTGAGATGAGGTATTATTTACATTATTTACATTATTCAGACTATTGTCCTCATCTTTGTCGCCATATTTATTACAACGTTTCGGCCTTTCAGTATCTGTCTATATTTCTGAGATGAGGCATTATGTACACTATTTAAATTATTCAGACTATTGTCCTCATCTTTGTCACCATATTTATTACAAAATTTTGGCCGTTGTACGCTCCGGCCTTCTTCAGGTGGTTGGAATGTCTAACTTAACCCTTTATTTCACTCACTTGGGTAGACTGTTCTAGTTCCACGTGCCATGTTTAATGGATGTTTAATGTCATGTGTCCTCAAGGACACATACCACAGTGGACAAAGACATTGGTTAGATCCAGTGACAGGACCCAAAGAGAGTGAGTTCAATACCCGGTTAAGGTAGTGGAGAACTTTCAGAGGGAAATTCACAGGAGATAACTGACAAATACCAAATAAATATATCGTCTGTTATTAAACTCGGCTCCTGTTGTCTGTCTTTGTTGTGAGCCCCTATAAATTAAATTTTTTTTTCATAGGGTTTAATTTTATCAAATAAAAATCCTATAAAACAGTTTACTATAAACGGAACTCTCTTGTCATTCTGTTTATTAAAATAATAAGATAAAGGTTCTATAGGATTATCGCGTTGATTATCAGTACAACCGTTTGCACAAAGAATTATAATTTTTTTAGAGATTTTTTTTTATAGTTTTATGCTTATATACAATTTTTTAAATATACACAGACATGACCGAATTGAATAGACACCAAGATAAATTTTATTTCTGATTTTTTTTAATAACCAAGATAAATTAACTTAGATTTTTTTAATAACCTTAGATTATTTGATTAAAATTGTAGATAACAATACTGGAACATGCCACGAACCAAAGGAGAATCAGACGTATCCGAATTTCACCGAGGACGTATCGTGGCCAACATGAAGGTGGTCTTAGTCAAAGATAAATATCTGAAAATCTTTCAATATCCCTTTCTACTGTTAATAGTGGGATCGTACAATTCACCAGAGAGGGCAAGAAGTGCACAAAAACCTCATCCAGGCCGCCCTGGGCCCTCTGAAAGAACCATCAAAAGAAATAAGTGAACAGGATCCACATTGCAAGGCCTCTGACATAGCAACACAAGTTGATATCAGTCCCAGAACAGCTTGTCAGCTATCTTCACAAGCTGGGCTACTATGGCAGAGCTGCGAGAAGGAAAACACTTCTCCGTTCAGCCAATATCAAACACAGAAAGAATTGGGCTCATGAGATGGTGGAGAGACCTGTGACCTTTTGGACCACTGTCATTTTCTCTGATGAGTCAAGATTCGCATTATTTTCTGACAGTGGAAGAGTATGGGTATGGAGACTGTATAGTCAAGAGTTTGATTGAAAAAGACTGCAGCCAACGGTGAAACATGGGGACCTTTCAGTAATGGTATGGCGTGCAATTTGGAGTGATGGTCGCTCAGAGCTTGTGGAGTGTGAAGGAAACATTAATTCAATCAAATATGTTTCTATATTAAAGAAGGGGCTCCTTTCAATATTCTCAAGTAGTAGAATGAGCAAAGTTGACTCCCTATTTATGGAAGATGGATTTCCATGTCACACTGCTGAAGCAATGCGACATTGGTTGAGACAAAATGGGATCAATAAACTTCCATGGCCAAGTCAGTCCCCGGATATTAACCCTATTGAACACCTTTGGGGCATATTAGATCGAAAACTCCGCAAAAAGAACAGGAAGCCATCTTCTAAGCCTGAACTTTTAGGATTATTGCGTCAAACATGGCAAGAAATCCCTCAAGATGATATTCATGAACTCATCGCTAGCATGCCTAGAAGGGTCCTTGCATTAAAAAAAGCAAAAGGGATGTCAACCAAGTATTAGTTATTAAATTTATGACCATTTATAATTACTTCATTTGTATAAATTACTTGTTTAATAAAATAAACGGTTTCTGTGATTGTCTATTCAATTCTGTCATGTCTATATATATCGAAATATTATACATATATATATACATATATTTTTTATATATATTTTCATAAATATATGTATATATATATATATAAAAATATTTGGAAAAATTATGCCAATTATGAATTTTATAAAGAATATCAAAATATCTATTTCTTATTATTTTACATTATTATTATAATGACAGGCTATTAATGTTGATATTAAAATCATTAAGAAAGGTTTTTGATTTTTTTTTTTTTTTATTTTTTTCAATCTCATTTACGATCGGGTTCAGTGGTGAATTTTAAAGTAAAAACTCTGTATTGTAATTGTTTAACCCTGATTTTTAAACTAATTATGAAGATTTTAGATTTTTCCTCATTTTAAGTATGTATGAATTTTTTTATTTTTATTTTTATTTTTCTTTTATTTTTTTATTTATTATCCATTTTTCCATTTTTTAGGATTAGGTTTAATTTGATACTTTTAAATTTTTTTTTTTTTTTCCTAATTTTTGCGTCTTAAAACATTGCTTATTATATTAAAAAAAAGGGAATTGATTAAAAATAAATAAATAAAAAAGTATCATTTAAAAATTTCGCTAGTTTTTCTAATTTGAAGTGTTTCAAGAATTTGAAATTTTTCATTTTTATTGTTTACCATCAACTTGTATTCTCAATTGATATTTTCTAAAATTTTGAAATGTAGGCTAAATGGATTTTTAAAAATGTTGGGTGATAGTTTTTCATATCAACTTTTATATGTAGCCTGGTCTCCTTGATAATGTTTTATTTGTAAAGCCACCCATGTATATTTTTAATTTAATTGAGGATTCTTGGAAAATGACTTGAAGGGTGCATTGAAAACTTCAGAAAAATAAAAGAAAGTAAAAAAGAAAAAACTACATCACGGTTCAAAGATGAACATGTGGAATTAAGGCTTTGATCGGAGAATTCAAAGACCAAAAATAAAAAAAATGCAACTGGGTAAGTCCCATTCATCGAACCATATATATATAACTATCCAATATAGTTGTAGGCATCTCCGTTGCGCAGAATTGCCCATTTTTCAATTTTTGCAACAGTATTGCAAATGCATGAAAATCCAGGACAGGGTTTGCTCGCAAAACATGAACTTTATTAAGATCTACTGCTTTATTCACCTCCTAACATATGCTTTTGAGTTGGTCGCTAAGCAACTACATACACATAGAACAGATATTTATATAATATATATATATATTTTAATGATGTGTGTTTGTGTGTGTGTTTTTCTAAATATTTTATACGGATGAATGTCCAATTTATTTATTTGGATTTGAAAAAAAAATAATTTATTTTGCTTTTCCAATTTTAGCAATTATAAATTTAACTTACTGACGAAAGACAAATAAATTTCAGTCTTTTCACAGGGTTCGATTAATTAATAACGTGGTATTTAATGTTGGTCATAAGAAAAAAAAGGGTTTTTTTTTTAATGTTGGATGGTGATGATTCCGAAAGGCAAAATAATCAGATTTAGTTTTAATGGTTAGTTTTCCATTTACCATTTTTATATGTATATAAATAATTTGATTTTTATTTTAAAGATATTCTAATGATTGGCTGATCGTAAAATTTAAATTATTAATAAAAGTTTAGATTTTATTTTTTTATTTTTATTTGAGCAAGCAATTAATCGCAGATATATGAAATAAACTATTTTATAAAAAGAAATTTAAATTTGAATTTTAAAAATTTAAAACACATAATACCGAATTTTTCAATTTATCGCCAAATTAAAACACAGAAACTTTATTTTAATATACTTAAGTAAACCTGATAATTAATTTGATATAAAAAATTTTCATCCAAAAAAAATATCGATATTATAAAAATTTTTTTTCACATCGGAAGGAAATAAGCACATGAAAGCATAAGATTTTCAGTTTTGAATTTTTGAAAGAATATTAAAGACATCCCAATTGAATTCACCTACGAATTGTACATTGATTTCTTTTTCTTTTTCAAAAGGACTTAAATAACATTGAATATGACATTAATCAATGGAAAGAGAAAATTTTAGCATAGTTCTTATGTTCAGAAAGGTTTTTCTCTTGTTAGTTTTTTAAATGATTTGATGAAAATATCTTGTTGGTTTTGATATATTCAGTAGTGTTTATTTTTAAAGACTTAGGGTCTGATTTTATTGCAGTGTTTTCCAGTTTCTCTTTTTTCAGACCAATGTTTTGTTGGTTAAATTATACAAAATTGTGAGGTTTTTTACGATTTTATTTTGAGAAATATTATATATAGTCAATATATATATATAAATAAAAAACAAATGAAAAAATTTATATGTGTTTTTGTTGAAAGTATATATGTATATTTATTTTATGAATATTTTTTTGATTTTTACAGAGACATCTAAATTTTTTTCGGATAATTGCGGTGATGTGACTGATGAGCAACCTGTGGTTTATCAATCAAGATATCAAAACAATGGTTGGCGTTAGTGAGTTTTGTAGGACAAACGAATGATGGTGAACAGTCTGGTGTATCAAAATGGATTTAAATAACGTTGAACGAATATTTCTTGCTTTAAATAAAAATTGAACAGTTTTCTACGATTGTTGTTAATGTAAATATGTATCAATATCATATATAAAATAATATCAATAAAAATTTATTAAGCTTTCCAAAATGAGGCATTTCAGGACAGCCAAAAATGGTAACCTTTATCAAGAAATAAATAAGGTTCATTTTCAGATCCATTGAACCGTCTCAAATTAGGTTTATTTTTGTTTATTGTTATGTCTATCCGGATTTTTCAAAAATTTTCATTTTTATTTCTACTTCTTTCTTCATTGTTAAAATGTTTATATATATAAGATTATGTGTTTGGGTTTTAATTAAAAAATTGCACTTTTATATATTGTCATTTAGTTTCCCAACGCTGTGAGTGTTTATTCCCAATTGTTTTTTAAAGATATTTATATTATCAATGTTATTTATTTAGTAAAGTGTTATGAAATTCATTTGCTAAATGATGAATTTGTTATTTTTATTGTTATAGGTAAATCGTTTGACAGTTGATTTTTTAACGTAACTTTGCTTTTCTCGAACTTCTTGGATGTGTAAAAATTCTTTTATGATATTTGGTGCATCAAATAAACTGACCACTTAATTTTTATATAAAAAGAATTTAAAAATTAAAGCGAACATGTTTCTTCACAACTTCCTATTTTACATTTTATTTAATTCTTTCTAGTGGCAATCTCTATTAATTCACAGTTCAGCCAACCATTTATCCTTTTTTCAGTTATTTGGTTATCAGTATTTATTGAGCTGTAAATTTTTTAAAGTTGGAGGGTAGTGGATCTTTATCAGACTGAATTTAAAATATTTGTTTTTGTCTGATTAAATGTCGAACAAGGCTTAATTTTGGGCGATTAAATGTATGTTTTGCAGGAAGGTCACTATTGTATTTTTGTTAAATTGAACTTGTAGATAACCTTGTTAACCATTAATTTAAATATCTTTTTAGGAATCTTATTTTTATATGTTTAAATGATATCCTCAGCATCTTGTTTGTAGAATCATATTTAGATTGTTTATTTTCATCATCTGAAGAGGATTTTTTAAAATTCATTTTCATAGATGGAGGAAAATGAACTTTCTAAACGTAGAAAAGAAATAATTGATTTTTTGAGGGCGATTTTTTTGATTTTTTTTATGTTTTGATAGATATGTTTCAGAGTAAATTGCCATTATAGGAGGACTGATATGGACAGAAAAAGTTCATATATTCTGATTTTTAGTAAAATTTTTTTTTCGGATTTCAAGGGATATTTAAGGTTTTATTGAGGAAATTGTCCAGCATTCACTGTCCATACTGAGGATTGAAATGGCCTGTTTTTTGTTTATTTTTTTTAGTAAAGAAATATTCTGTTAAATATAAATATCATTTTCAATATAAATTTCTCAAAATTTTCGTCGTTGCTAAATTTTTTGTCGTTGATATTTAAGCATCCTTTTAAGAATCAGATTGCTGTTGCCTCAAATATAAAAAAAAAATAATGAGAAATAGAAAATAAAAAGGATGTTCATATATATAATATAAATTTTCTCATATGTTTGCCCAGGTTTTACGAATATTCTTGTGGAGATCATCTTCATAATTGCACAAAACTGATTTATTTCACTGGTTCAACAAATTAATACAAAATCAACAAATTAACATAAAATTACTAAAATTTTTTTTTTTATATAAATGCAACGATTGACTCTCATGTCTTAACGTTGTTGGAACGTCAATAAAATTTTTCCAGTATGGATTCATCAGACTTTATATTATCTGTTATGAAAGGATCCTTATAAAAGGTTTTATGCTGCAGTTTTTTGATTTTAAATTTAGGAATGTGTTATGGTCCGGTTCCTTTACCACGGTGATAGTCCAAGGTAGAACCAATAAAGAAGAACTCGAATACGGATATGGAATAATACAGATATATTACAAACAGGAATATATACAGAGAAGTAGATGTCATGTTAGTATGAAAAATCAGGTTTAATAGTAATTGTCTGAACGCGAATCTGTTTCGGACTGCCTCTAATCGAATATATATATATATTTATATATATTGTTATGGTCCGGTTCCTTGTACCAAGGTGATAGTCCAAGTTAAAAACAATAAAGAAGAACTCGAACACGGATATGGAATAACACAGATATATTACAAACAGGAATATATACAGAGAAGTAGAAAGTGTTATTATGAACAATCAGGTTTAGTAGGGAGAACTATGTAGTCCCGACCAGTATCACTATTCCAATGTCTTGCAGTAATTGTCTGAACGCGACTCTGTTTCGGACTGCCTCTGACTCGACTGACTTGACTGACTGACGACTCGTTCTGCCTGACTGACAGACAGACTCGGACTTGAACTACAAACTGAATATTTAGTCCCCCCCCCCCACGAGGGCATCATGTGGCACAAGGCCGGTTTAACGTGGGATCTCCGAGCCCGTGGGCTCGGCCAAAAAATATGCCCATTGAACCCGTATAAACGGGTTCAGGGTCGGTTTACCTCCCCGAAAGAGAATCCGCCCTTCGGCATAGCCTCCTTGAGTTTCCTCCTTTATTTGAAGGCAGAGAGTTCAACCGATCAGCCGGTAGACTGAGATTTTTTTGAACTTTGACGATATTGATGTCATCCTGGAAGTTTTATTTAATGTCTGATGCATGGGTAGCACAAGGCCGGTTTTTAACGTGGGGATCCTGAGCTTTATTTGTGTTCGGTAAAAAAATATGACCATCATTGTTTTATTTATAAACAGGCATCAGTTTTATTTGCCCTGATGATTAAGACTTTATTTGAGGGCGTAGACTCGTTCATCTCAACTTTATTTGAGAAGGCATGAGAGTTCAACTTTATTCGGTTCAGACGGGAACGCCTGACGATATTCATCCACCTGCTCCCCATTTAATTTCATGTTTAAACAAGGTCGGTTATTTGAAGCCTGGAAGGAACATTTGACAGTTGAAATTTTTGAGGAACTGAACCCGTATAAACGGGCAAGGCGAATTTAGGAACTGGAAGGAGGCTATGCCGAATGGTTAAGTTCAACCAAACAGTCGGTCAAAATTTTTGAACGACTGACGATATTCAATGAATGACGGACGATATTCAGTCACCAAACATGGAAAGGTTTTTAAAAAAAATACAAATTTGAATTTTTTAATTTAGTAAAAATCAATTAATTTAAATAGAATTTCGATTTTCACGTTTAAATAAATTTTTCTTCGTTCGTGTTATCCTCCCCGCTTGAACCAATTGTGAGAGTTCAATGAACAGTCGGTTGAAAAGATATGAACGAAAAATAAATATATTCTTTCTCCAATGACTGGGCCATTGAATTTTATGTATCAAGGCCGGTTATTCAATGCGGGACTTCCCGTGAGAAGAAATTAAACCCTTTATAAACGGGTATTAGGCCGGTTTTAACTCAACGAGACGAGACTCCTTCGATTTCATTTTCTGCGCCGAATAAGTTTAACATACAAACACATTTTTAAGAAAGGATTAAAATTAAAAAAACGACGGAGCATATTGATATAACCCAAAGACCAGAAAAATGGAGGGGACAAAAAAAAATAGAGAATGGAAAAATTCATGAATAATTAAAATAAAAAATAAAAAAATAAAAAAACCCGTATAAAATAAATAAAATTTAAAAAAACGGAAATAAAAAAGGAATGGAAATAAAGGAAAAAAAAAGCTTGGGGAAGAAATAATCAAAAGTAATGAATGAAAGAAAGATAAAATTGAAACAAAAAGTTTGAATTTAAAAATGATGGTTGAACGGAAAAGAATAAATAAATTGATTGAACGAAAAAGAAGAACAAAAAAAACGATACAAATTGAATGAGAAAGAAACAATAACGTAAAAAAAAGCGATTGAATTTGAATGAGTAAATATAAATGGGTTTCAGGGACGATTTGTCACATAATCCAGGACGTTATTTTCGGCGTGGTCTTTTCATAATAAATAGATATCAACCTACGTAAACAATTTAGAAGCAAAAACATTATCTATAAAAATGATATCTATCTATTTTTATTATCTATCTATCTATCTATCTATATATATATATATATATATATATATATATATATATATATATAGGCTCGGAAAAAAATGACTAATTTGAACGTTGTAAAACGGGTTCAGGGTCAAAAATTTGAACCTGTAAGACTTTATCCTTCGGCGTAAACATCAATGGATACAAATTGATCCGTAGACAGAGGGATGGTCCTGAAGTCGTTAAAAAGTGAAGCGGCAGACTATATTTATAGTCGTCCCCTTTCGAGGGCTGAGTTGAATCACATGCCTTTTAATTTGGTCTGGGAGACATTTGGAGCCAAAATCAATTTCCATTTGAACCCGTAAACCATCATGTTCAGGATTTTCTTAAATGTTTATCTTATACAAGACCCAAAAGCCCTTCGAGGCAAGTGTTACTGGAAAAAGGATTGATGATCATATAAAATAAACCGAACAGTTTCGCTAGGAAATATGAGGGAAAGATAACGGTTTGCTTAGTCCTGACTTTGCAGTATTAAGATTAAGTATAGAATAGTTATGGAGGTTAGTTCAGGAGGGATGAAGATCGTGAAAGAGAATATATATATATATATATATATATATATATATATATATATATTAGATAATCGATGATATTTTATAAATCGAATGTCATGAAAAGATTTCTATCTTTATTTTTTTTTTTTGTTTTTAGCAATATATAGTTATTTTAAGTTGAAATCTAAATATTTTAAATAATTTTTTCGGATTCAACAAAAAAATAATTTGTGTAATTGCCGCTTCGAATACAGATAAAATGCACTATTTGGTCATTTTATTCATAGTAGATATTTTACATAAAAATATATCGCCTTTTTTATGATTTAAAATGTAGTTTTATATTCCCAAACCGTAAAATATCGGGTTTAATGTGAAAAAATAATTTTATGAAAATTTTTTTATTTTTTCCATTTCCGAACACTTTCAATCTTCTTCCACGATCATCTTCAAGTCATCAAGTAATAAAAAACTCTGTGTTGTTCACGGGCTCAACTAAGTTTTACAAATAATTTTGTTTGATATCCATTACTGTAATCTTTTTTTTTGTTCTTTTTTTTGGACTTTCAAAACCATATCGTTAAAACCATTAAATAAATTAGCGTTTATTAGAACAAAAAAAAAATACCCACTATGATTTTTGAAGATCATTTTTGTTTAATGCCATGGTCATATTAAATATATATATATATATATATATATATATATATATATATATATTTATCTATCTATCTATTCATTTATAGGTAAATTATCAGGACAAACTTTTTTATAGTCCATGTTTAACTGAACTAGGAAAGGAATTTTCTGAAAGAAAATTTATGAGTGTCAATTTGAATTTTTTTGGCATGTAGGTCTCTATATCTGATTTTGGAAAAAATTAATGGATTTTTCTGCACAAAAACCTTCACCACTATAGACCTCATAGGTTGGTGTCTGGCTATCGGTTTTTAGGAAAATATTTTCCACTTGAACCAATTAAATATATATATATATATATATATATATATGGATTCGAGATGAAATTGGTATCCAATGAATGACAAATGTGGGAATTAAATATACCAAATAAATGTTTTTTACAATTTTTAACAATTGGTAATGCGGTTAATAACCCAAACCAATGAGTTAGTAGCAATAATAATTTTATATACAATCTGGGAAATTCAGTGTCGAAGTAGAAATTGTTGATGTTCTACGCGCGCCACATTGTGACAAATATTTCAAGGTTAATCCTTATTATTATTTCTATTATTATTATCAATCACAATTTCTGAATAATTTTTAAGTGCTTAATTCCTAATATTCTCCGGGGTCTATGAGTAAAAATGACATTGTAGCAGTCCAATCTACACACTATTCGGTATATTCTGAAAGATGGAAAAGTTTATAACAATATATATTAATGTTACTAATTTAAATATATGGTCCTTTTCTTTACACAAGAATTATAATTATGTTCCAAAAAACAGAAACTAAATCTATAAATTTAATTATAGAATTAAACATTCTCTATCAAAAAAGGGATAATCAGTTTTTTCAATCACTTTTTTTGTTTTTTGATTTGCATTTCCCTAAGGTCACGGGAAATTCAATACATTTGATCGTTGGGGTGTTGTTGTGAGTATTTATTTCAATTAGACAACCTGTGTATCCTTTTTATGAGTTACTTTCAAAATCAGGTTAAGATAGGGCAAGGGTGCCTGTTCAACAAATGATGGCATCCATTTTTCACATGCCGTCTTAGTTTTTTCAATGACAATTATTGTGGGATTTTTTTTTATTTTGCCGTTTAATTTATTGTTATGGTCCAAATTCCTTGTAACATGGTGATGGTCCAAGGTTAGAAAAACCAATGAAAGAATAACACGAACACAGGTATGGAATAAAAAAGATATATTACAACAGAAATATAATAAAAAGAAATAGAAGTATTAGTAATGACTATCAGATTTTTAGAGTGAACTATGTTGTCTCGACAAGTATCACTATTCAATGTCCTTACAAATGCTCTCAATTATCTCTCCTCGTCTTACAATCTCCTTTATACCTTCTTGAGAGGCGCAGTATTTATAATGTCAGGAATAGTCCATTATTATTATGGGTAAGTTCCCATAACATTTATAATACTCAAAGAATTTATTTTAATATGTTTAAATATTAGTACATCGTAGTTTTTAATATTTAAAAGAATGTTAAAACAATTTTAAATTATTATTCTTAATTTTAATTACTAATAGACTAAACATTTTTTTCCTAAATGAAAATAAATATATTAGAATTTTTAAAATTATTTAAAATTATTATTAAAGATCAAGTATAAATACGTACGTTTCATTTTTTTATTTTTTTTTCTTTTTTGAAATCTCATCATTATTTAAGGAAAAATTTTAACAGTGTCTCAAAAAAAATACCTATTTCATTTCTGTAAGTAATTTTTATTTTCATAAACTTAATATAGTATAATTATTTGTGAAAGAACAAAACAAAGAAATGGGTCATTTAATGACCTACAAACTCCAACTTTTTAATTAGTACATCCAATTTTTACTGAAATAGAATATATATATATATATATATATATATATATATATATATTGATATAATGGAATATGCATACACCTGATTGGCTTTTGTCCGTCATAAATACCGACGGACGTGTAGTTTGAGAGAGAAAGAGATTTTTATTTTTGAAAATGGACTGGACATTATTTGATCTATCTTTTAAAATTTACTACGACGCGTACCAGTCGATTATGCTACCATATTCTACTTAGTTATACGGAATAAAAACCAATAAGCAACTTTACGGGACATAAATATATATATATATATATATATATATATATATATATATATATATAGATAGATAGATAGATAGAAAATATTAGTTAAATATGCACATACATATGCAAAATATATAAATATACATACACATACAACATACACATAAATATATATTTTATAAAAACATCCATGAATTATAGAATCCAGGTAGAACTCAATGTCTAGGACATATAAGGATATAATAAAAAGGCTTAAACACTAATATTCCAGGGTCATAATTTATTCCATTGGAATCGTAAATACGATCCAATTCATCAGACCTACAAATTCAAAAAAAAAAAAAAAAAAAAAAAAACAACAACCGGGAAAAAAAATAAAATTTAGAGAGAGTGTAAGTATGAGAGTGTGGGATGAATGTTAGAGCTAAAGAGAGGGGTAACAGACGAGAGAAGGTGGGGGATTAAAATTTAACAGAGAGAAGTTTTAGAGAGGGGAGTCAAAGACGGTTTAAGTGAAAGAAATATGAATGTTGTCGGATGTCTAATACATTAAAGATGTAACCGGAAAGGATACATTTTGTGGTGACATACACACACAATAGAGGATCTAATGTTAAAGATCAAAAGAAGAGGGAGGGAGAGGAAAAGAAAAGAAAAAGGGGTGGGGCGGGGGAAACTAAAACTGAAGGGCATTTACTGAAAGGGCCGCTGTGTAATTAAGAAAATTTGACAAAATTAATATCGACGACAGGTTACAAATCAAATATAAACATATGAAAAATAAATATAATGATTATCTAATCTAGCAAGGACCTATATTTCTATGTTCAAAAACACATGCGTATATACACATACACAATAACCTATACACGTACATACATACATATAGGCGTGTACACACATACACACACATATACCCATGTACACATATACATATCCTTACTCTGTCCTGGACATTCAGTTCTACCTGGATTCTATCCTCTTGGAATTTTTTTTATACAAATACATATGTATATGTATGTATGTATGTATGTATGTATGTATGTATGTATGTGTATATATATTTATATATTTTGCATATGTATGTGCATATTCGCCACTAATATTATCAATATATTGCCCCTTACCATTATAAGTTGAGCTCTCTTTGGTAGACTTCTAATTCAACTACTTTTATTCCAACCTATTCGGATGGAGATGGAAAAATTGACCCCGGATTATTCCTTGAAAAACATTCCTTACCCTTCTTTGCACCTTTTCTCTGTCTGCCTTACAGACAGAATCATTGGCCTTATTAAAAGAATGAGGTGAAAAACATTTTTTTATCCCGTAATCCAAAAAATGACCAAGAATTAAATCCTGAAACATATAATCTGAAATCCCAGAAAATTCCACCGTGTAACAAGCTGCTTGTACCGTTCGAAGGCGATTTGATCGATTTAATTAAAAAGATTAAGTTCAAGAATTATTCTAACTACTTCCAATTATTCTAACTACTCAATTGGTAGATACATTAAAAATATAAAGAAATCCAATAAATTATGGATTAAAGCCGACAAATCCAAAAATTTCTATAAAATTAAACCCTCTGAATATGACAAACTCGTCACTGACAAAATTACCAGCTCTTATAAAAAAAGACAAAGACAATAGCACCTTATCATCTATCAATGAAGACATCTGATAATTTGCTAACAAATGTGGAGTTGCTGACAGAATGGACAAATTTAATATGAAAGACGCATAAATTCTCTTCAAAGATCATAAGCCGAACTTTATCAATAGCTTGTTGTCCCGTTTAATTAATCCCTCCAAATCTGAGTTGGGATTAATTTCCAAGAGTATTATCAAGAAAATAACATCATGTGTCCTGAATAAATACCCAGTCAACCTTTGGAAAGTCTCGGCTGAGACGATTCAATGGTTCCGAAAGATCCCTAACAAAAGAAGAGCCATCTTGGATTTTTACCTTTCTATTTCGGAGGAACTATTAATTAACAGCCTTAATTTCGCTAAAGGATATACCGAAATAATGGATAATGATCTGGACATTATTTTAGCGTCAAGAAGATCAATACTTACATACAATGACGCTACTTGGATGAAGAAGAATAATGAAAGTTTCGATGTACCTATGAGAGCTTTCGATTCTGCCCAAATTGCAGATTTAGTGGGCATATATATTCTAGACACCTTGAGTACAGTAGTTAGCCTTAATCAAGTCGGAATTTATAGAGATGACGACCTAATCATTGTCCCTAATAGCAATGGTCCCTTGACTTCCAGCTTACATAAGAAGATAATTAGGGCCTTCAAATACCTAGGCCTTAAAATTGAAATATCTTCCAACCTGAAAATAGTCAACTTTTTGGATATTACACTCAACCTATCGAATGATACCTTTAAACCCTTCCATAAAGTTGATCAAAAACCCCTATACATCAACGTCCACTCTAACCACCCTAAACCTGTGATAGATCACATCTCCAAAACTGTGAATACGAGAATAAATAGGCTTCTAGCCAAAAAATCTTTAACGATAATAAATTTATATACAACCAGGCCCTCAAAAATAGTGGTTTTAGACAAGAACTAAACTTTAACGGAGAACTTGTAAATCAGAATAATAATAGAAATAAAAACAGAAAGAGGAAGGTAATATGGTTTAACCCACCATATTGCAGACTCTCTAACATTGATATAGGAAGTTTCTTTCTGAGATTAATAAAGACCATTGTCTAATCGGGGATAAATGTAAGTATGAAAATGTAGTATACGAGGCAACAATCCTCCTGGAGGAAAATATAAACCAGAAAAAAATGATATATAGGTATATCCGCCGGTGATTGCAAGCAGCGTCTATACAACCATAGAAGCTCTTTTAGATATAGATACCTCCGAAATCAAACTTCCTTATTCAAACACTACTGGGATCTGGTGGATAAGGAACTAACCCTACTTTTAACATGGATATACTTATCAAGAGCTAGAACCCCTAATAACTTCCGCGATCGGTGTGATCTGTGCATGGCGGAAAAAATATTATTATTAAAGATAAGAATCAAGATGAACTGCTGAATCTTCGTAATGAGATATTTTCTAAATGTAGACATAACAAACGATTCAAAGCATAAACACCGTTTTGTAACATCTTGTCACTTATGTCAGTTCTATCTGTAGAATAACAATAATAAACAGCACTTACCGGCGTAAAGGTCCCAGCTAGCGTCCAGCTGGAAGACAAAAATAAAGCAGGTTGTAACTTAATACAAATTTTGCAAACTTTTTGATGAATCAACATTGGTATTTATATAGAAATACCTCCATACATGTACCAGCAGCCAATCACAGTATATAATGGACTATATATATTTATATATATGATATATCCATTGCACCATATAAATATATCTCTTTCTAAATATGTGGATTATTATTCACTTATGCTTGCTCCACAACTGAGTGTTTATCATCTACCACGTGATTTTTCTACATGGCGTTTTGCGAACAGGATATATATATCTGTATGAAGATTGCATATCTTCTTAAAAAGCAGGTTATCCACTGACTAGGGCCAAAATTCATGCAACAAAGTTTGCAGACGGGTGTATGGCAATGAGAGCCTTCAAATGCTGGATCGATCCATGTTTATGGGAGCTAGATGTCGCATTAATGGGATAAATGTGTATCATCAAGCAGGCTGGATGTGTCCACCACCCAGACATGTATATGTGTTCAGGTTTAGCAGCCAATATCCCCATCTCATATCTCGAGATGACACCACAACAATTCAGGAAGTTCCGAATTGATGTGGGATGTCTTTACCAAGATGACAAATATGCCAAGCTCCCAATGTAATATATTTTTTATGTAAATTGTATTGATGATCTGTGCAAAACGCACCATAATCAACACAAATATAGGACCTCTTTACCACTAATCCAGATAATTTATTTTTGACATGGTAGAAGCGTTGGTAACCTAGAGGTCAATTTCTATTGTCCATCGCCTTCTTTTGCCCCCCATGTCTCAGGATGCGGATGAAGTTTTACAAAGTTACCTTGTCCGCCTCAGAGCCGTGGCTGTTTTTCTAACTTTACCTCCCCCTCGTCTGAGCATGACCTGTCTGATATATACATCAAGGACCAGATAATCAATGGAATAGCAAAATGTAAACTCCAGGTTGACCTACTGGCCAAATGGTACAGACTTAAATTTGATTCAAAATATCCGTCATGCTGAGGCATTTGAATCAGCATTGCGAGACCAAACCTAAATTTTAATCTTCAGATACAGCCGCTGCTCGGCTATCAATATACCGCAGACAGAAGGGTATGCCACAAGCCAACGAGGGGATCCATACCTAAATTTTATTTTTATTGCAATGTTGTTTTCTCTTTTTTCATTTTTTGAATTAGGTTGTTTGAGCCACCAGCATGGATCGTCAGGAACTCGATCCCAATGGAATAAAATATGACCATGGGGACAAACATGTTGCAATTTTTATTATATCCAATCACCTATCTAGGACATTGAGCCGGAAAGAATTCTATCCTCTTGGAATAAACAAGTAAAATCAGTAGGTGTAATGATGCCGTATATATATTTATATATTTCGCATAATTACATTCATTCAAACGACGGGCACGTATATATATATATATACAGGCCAGGTAAGGTGTGATGTGATGCATATGTTGTTCCATTCTAAATTAAAAATAATTTAAAAAATCCCAGACAAGTTAAGAATATCCCCAGAAATCACATCACTAGGATGACGATCTTTCCTGAGGATTGGGGCCACTAAAATTTGTCATCGATAATTTGCACCTTCTGAATATGGGTCTGGACTACCAACAATTTCATCCCATCAAGAAAAGTCGTCCGAGCTTTGGGAACATATTCTTAATTCTCTCAAATGTTTTTTTGGCTTCCATATGGACTTTTTCATCGTCCAAGGAAGAACAACTAAACAAGCCCTATACATATGCAAAAAAGATCCAGCGGAATATACTTAAGTTTGAAAGCAGCCTGCATTGACTGTAGGGATATTGTTTGTAAATCTTCCCAAACCCGAAGACTAGAATATTACCCCAAACAGCAATGCTCTACATGCCCTCGACATTTAAGCGACATAAAAAATCAGATGCAAGCGCTAAACAATGCAATTTCGAGGAATTTCCTCTGGACTTGTTAACGCGCCCCAACATTGTTATAAAAATTTCATTTAACAGTTGAATAAAAACATTGATAAATTTCAAGATTATTTCTTCTTTTTTTAAAATAAATTCGGTGAAACGGCGTTCAAAAATAATATTTGAATTCCCACCGATGTCTCTAGTTTTCTCATATACACCTCAAAGAAGGAGCAGTCCCAAAAAAGCCAGACATAAATGTCAATGTTACATTCTTTTCACTTCAAAGAGCCCGTAAGTATAGGCCCTTTGGGAAGATGTGAAAAGGGGTATCTAAAAACTCTTTTTCATGTTCATTCTTTGATTTTTTTAGTTGCTATGGTAATTACCGCCAAGTAAAAATTTATTTTGTTGGCAAAAACCACGAAGAAATCATAGACTACCAATACTTGAATCCAGTCTGTGCAAACGGGAAACAGTATTCTTTAAAATACAGGGTCACCATTTTTATTTTTAGCAACAAAAGAAATGTTGCCACCTGAAAACAAAAGAAAACAGTGTTCTCTTTGTTGAATGGATATCAATTCCATCCCCTTAGATAAAGGGTTTCCCAATTTTTCACCACCTGTTCATCACAGATAGGGAAGGTTCCTGTATGAGGATGCCACATGGTTACCTAGCATCTAGCGATGCTTCTTCTAAGAAGTTTGATGAAGTCATTAAAAAACACATTTCATTTAATTTAATTTTCCTTTTAGATGACACCCTTTACTACCACTCTGACATCGTTCAAGCACGTTTTTTTCACACCTTTTTTTTGTATCTTCCATTGTGTCAAAAAACGGCATATTATATCATTTTTTTGTTAGAGAAAAGTTCCAATTTTGCCAAGACACCATCAGTCTTTTGGGGTTCTCAAAAAACATCTTCTGGTCTTAACCCTTAGATAAATCCATGCTGGAGGCGATATGAAATGTCTTTCCCAATACCAAAATCACTCACCGATGCCAGATCACAGTTTGGTCTATCAACTGAAAGTTAATTTGGGCATTCTCATTGAGCCAAGTGTCCTGGATCTTATTTCGTGATCTCGTCAAACGAGAGTTAAACCCTTTATAAATAAAAGCATTTGAGGATGCATTCCAGCAT
>CAHIKZ030002558.1:417500-437500 GCA_903632075.3 Acanthosepion pharaonis
TTACATTTTTACATCATGGGTTTCAGTCGGTCGATGCCGGACGACCGTTAGTCGGATATTAAAGTATCATCCACCCCAACTAGATTACTGCGTCATTACCTATTATATCAAGTTCCTAACGTTTTGTACGTCGAACCTATTTTAGGACCGACTTAGTACAAATACAAGCCTCCACTGTGAAACCACTTCCATAACAATTTCCAAAACTTCTTCAGGGATAATCGCAATTCTCCGCATTCCCAGTGAAAACTGAACTGGATAAGTTAACCACCATTGAAGAGACTACCAAAGCCATAAAGTAGCTGAAGTATGGCAAGGCATGAGGGGTCGATGGGAACCCAACTGAAATCTCGAAACATGGTGGTGGTGGTGGGGGGGGCTCCAGCGTTCCATATAAAACTCCAAGAGCTCTTTTGCTGTTGTGAAGAGCAGGGGAAAATATGTCATCATTGCCCTGTACAAGAACAAAGGGGAAAATCTGACTGCTCCAATTACTGAGGGATTACTCTGCTCTCCATCTCAGGAAAGATCCTTGCAAGGGTTCTGTTAAACAGACTGTTACCCGCCATCGAGGAACAAAACCTTCCAGAGTGTCATTGCAGCTTCAGAACCAACAGGAGAACAACAGACAAGGTGTTTGCTCTCCGTTAGTTTCAGAAATGTCGGGTGAATAACAAGGGGTTGTATGTAGCGTTCGATGGTCTGAAGAAAACTTTCGACATAGTGACCAGAAGAGGAATGTGGCAGTTCATGAGGCGACTCGGCTGTCCTCCAGAGTTCCTGAACATGATCACCAAACTGAACGAGGATCAAGTTAGACACAACGATGATGTCTCCGAGCCATTAAGGATACCAACAAAGTAAAAGAGGGTTGCGTTCTGGCACCGACTCTTTTCACTATCTTCTTTAGCATAATACTCAAAGAAGCCACGAAAGGTCCTGATGGGGAGAGATACCGTCTCGATGGTCGCCTGTTTAATCTACGATAATTAAAAGCCCAGATGAAGACCCTAGAGCAACTTATCCGAGACCTCTTCCTTGCCGACGATTCTGCCCTTGTTGCTTCACAGAGGCTGACAAACCTTTGGGGTTTGAAGTCAGTTTAAAGAAGGCAGAAGTACTGTACCAGTCTTCCGCTCGGGGTGAGTATTGCGCGCCTCAAATCATCATTGGCGCAACTAAACCGAAGGCAGTCCATCAGTTTGCCTACCTTGGATGTACCATCCCATCAGATGCTGGGATCGGAAACAGAATGGCATTACATTTGGCAGACTGTACAAACATGGGTACAATAGACACCTAAAGAAGGGCACTGAAGGGCGAAAATCGCCAGCACTGTGGCCATGCTGCTGAAGTCCCAGCTATGCTGGACTGGATAGGTTTCCACGATGGAGAATAATAGCCTGCCTAAAATTTCATTGTACGGCTGTCGCGGCAAAGAAGCGATTCAAAGACTGCCTGAAAAAATTCTTTGTTACCTGTCTCATCAACCATTGACAATGGATAAACCTTGCCGAGAAACCGTAACACCAAGCGTCTCACTACCAACCATGTTGTCTCCTTCTTTGAAAATACATGCAGGGCCCTAGTTTTCTTTTTTATATCACTAATCCCGATACATTTCGATCAGACTTAGCACTAGATTTTCACCCATTTAAAATAATTATCGTTTTTTGTAAGTGACCCCGGAAAAAATGTTAGATATTTAGAATAATTGTTTGAAAAAAAAATGAGGAAATCCCGAAGTATTAAAAAGTACAATGACGCGGACACAGCTTCTAATAAATTACAGATCTTTAAAAAGTCAAAAATAGATTTGACAATATATATGTGTTGTGGAGTGTTTTCACAGTGGAGGCTTGTATAAGTTTAATAAGTCGTCCTAAATTAGGTCCGACGTACAAAACGTTAGGAACTTGGAAAATAAGAGTCAATGGCGCAGCAATCTAGTTGTGATGGTTGGTACTTCAAATGTCCGAATCTCGACTGACGCGCTCAACACCATTCTGCCAGACTTGCCACTGCTACTCCTACTTATTATCTATGGGAGAGTCCATTACAATAGAATAGGTACTATGGCATAACATTGTGTTTATTATCTACATTATTCGAACTGTTAACCTCATCTTCATAGCCATGTTGAAAACGTTTCGGCTGTTGTACAGCCCCCTTCAGGTGATTAGAATTTCGCCCGAACCTTTTATTTTGTCTACCGGGGTAGATAGTTCTAGTTCCATGTACCATGCCTCTTCCGGATGTCTCAGTTATTATTTCCATTTAACTCAACTCTCCGAGTCTTGGTTCACCACTGCCGTGGCCTAGTAATGAACTCTGAATACTTTGGGTCGAGTCACTGGATCTAACCAATGTCTTTATCTACTGCGACACATGACACTGTGAATAAAGACGTTAGCAATTAAGATGAGGATAGCAATCCGAATAATGTAAATAATAAAATTAGTGATAATACCTGATCTCAGAGATATAGATAGATATAGAAAGAGTCATAGACATAAAGGCTGGAACATAAACGGCCGAAACGTTGTGAATATGGCAATGAAGATGAGGATAACAGTCCGAATAATGTAAATAATGCAAGAAAGCATAATACCTCATCTCAGGGGTATAGAGGCCGAAACGTTGTGAATATGCCAATGAAGATGAAGATAACAGTTCGAATAATGTAAATAATGTTAGTAATCATAATGCTACATCTCAGAGATATAGAGGCTGAAACGTTGTGAATATGGCAATGCAGGTGAGGATAACAGTCCGAATGATGTAAATAATACAAGTAATCATAATACCTCATCTCAGAGATATAGACAGGTGTTTATGTTTATGACCAGGACCCCACTACTAAGATTAAATACAAATTGATATTTTTCGATTCGTCGTGCTTTGAAGGTTTTAAAAATGCTAATCTAAACGGAAAATCTAATAGTTTTAATTAGCGTACCAGTTACCTTACATATTGCCGTCTGGTTTATCTTAGTAAGAAGAAAGGCCTTATAACTTCCTGGGGTAAATCATACCACAGACATTTTTGTTGCCGTGTCTCTTCAGGACATGCACGATCCTATCCACTTACAACTTATTTTTCTTTATTATGCAATTTTCCATGGCTTCTTGGAAAATATAATGCAGTGTTTTCCTGTTTCTTTATCTCCACACTTTTCAATTCAAAATTGTTCTTCTCCTAGACTGGATGCCAACCAAGACTAAAATGGTACTAATAATACACTGGTATTAATCTGGCTGATGAGATCATTTAAAACTCTGCTATATAAAATTCTAAAATTCTAGACTATATCTTCCGTGAATAAAAACAAAGCGCTTTCAGGATATTAACCAAACCCCAAAAGTATGTTAAACAATGACCGAAATACTTCTACTATATATATATATATATATATATATCAACCCAGAAAAGGTCTAATAATAAAAGAAAAACAAAAAGTAAATGATGATCATTGAAATCGTCGATAATGAAGGGTGTTCCAATAACTTTGACCGATTTTAACTGTGATTTTCAAGCAAACCACGCTCGGAACCATATGTTTGTCGAAAGATAATATTCGTAACACTACTAATTAACCCCTAGCTTGGGCGAGAAGAAGAAGATTCATACCTTACCAAAGGGAAATGAATGTAATGAAGCGGTTATATTATTATATCTCGCTAAGGGTACTCGACGTGACGTCAATAAAAATTCTCCTCGACTGACTCCAATCGACTTCCCTTGACTCATTTGAAGTTCTTTATTTAAGGCGTCTTGCCAAGTTCATTTGTGTTACCGGCACGTCTTATTTACTCCACTACGCGAACACGATTGGAATTTAACGTAAGTGAATATAATGAAACTGGCTGGAATTGGAACTCGACACTCCGCCTTCTAACTCCAAGCCGTTATCCATTACACCACCTGCACATCCACGCATACAGAAACTGGTCACCCAGTTAATTACTTACCAGGCTCGACGTTGCTTAACTTCTGTGAAAGGGCGATAAACAGCGTTTCAAAGAGTAACCGTAAGCTAAATTTCTACTGAAGTCAACAGAAACAGATACATCGTTGAGAAAGAATTAACTCTGAAATTTTTCAAAAATGCCTATTTTAATTGTCGATTAATCATCGATACAAAAAATCAAATACAGAATATGATATCAGTTTAAAATAATCCTCATTGTTTTTCAAATGTTGTCCCAAAGTCCTGAGTCTGTGAGAAGATATGAATACTTCCAGTGTTGGCCTGCTTCGAAGAAACAATCATTGGTACTGTACTTCGGCCAAAATGGATAATCATCTACCAGTTGGTGTTTGAGCGTTTCTTCAAGTAGCCGCTGATCTTGGGGTGGGCAGCGACGCGTTTCCACAGGGCCATCAGTTTAGGGTAGTTGTTGAACATAGACTGGTTCTCCAACATCGGGTTCTCCAAGCAGCAATAACACATCATGTCGCACAGCATCATCTGGTCGAAAAGAAAAGATGGTTTTAGATTTAGATTTGAGCACACATGCGCAGTACAAATGACCACTTCGACGTGGGTTAATGGTTAGCAAGCTTCTCTCGTTAGATCAATTACGATTTTAAAACACTTTTTTCTTGAAATATACGTCAAACACCCAGAAGATCTGTTACAACAAAGATTTATATATTATTGTTGTGGTAGGATCCACCTAATTTGCATAGTGGAGTACCGACCATATAAATATGGTTGGTACCGGGAAGAGAGGGAGGAAAGATTCAACCAGATACTCTGCCCGACTGCGACTCAGTCAACACATTCTCCAGGAACGGTCTTACCAGGAATATACAAAAGACTATATGTAAATATTGTGTACACTTTCAATACATTTCGTTCTAAGTACATTTTGTGTTGCATTATTATTCCATGCATTAGTCAAGTTTCAACAATTATATTATAGTTTTATTACATCTTACGTTATTATAGAGGACTCTCGTATTGTTCGATGGATACTATAGTTGTATCTGCGGTTACAAAGACTCTACTACAACGAGCATTACGAAAGTGACAACGAGTATTCGTTGACATAAAAAAAATAGATATTTCAATTTAAGGCATGTTTTTAAAGAAATCCAGCCTCCGACGAAATTTATTTTAGGTTCGTTGCTGTTTTCTTCTATCCATCTAAACCTTTAATAATTCCATTCGTAATCCTCAAGTAATCTTTCTTCATTTTGTGTCCTAAACATTTCTTAATCCATCTATTAAAATTTGACTTATGGATCAATTAGATATATATTTTATGAAAATGCTCACTGAGTGAACCCCACTTTCGGCATTGGGCCACATCTGAGCTACGTTGAGAAAATAACATTTGGGGTCACCTCAACGCGGTGTAATGGTTAGCGAGCTTGTTTTGCTAGAACAATTAGGACTAAGTAGAGAGTTCGATCGTTACTGGCTTCACCACACTTTCGGTCTTGTGTCACCTATAACCTGAGACCGACGTTAAACTACATCCGGCAGAAAGACCACTAATCAGGAGTTTCTGAAGAGCATGGAACCACCTCTTAATTGCTCTTGTCCCTAGGTCAACCCTGATCACGAGTGATATCATTTGTTTGGATCCCAACTATGGACAAATAGCTAAGGCCCAAAATGGAGTCAAAGCATTATGAAAATATAAAAAATACATTTTGATAATGAAAATACCAGTAATTCAATTTTCATAACAGTTCAAACTTCATGGTTCGGGTTTTTTTTAACGCATTACCATTTCTACTTCATGTTCTAAGCATCATAGAGACAGTTTTTGTCCACCCGAGCAATTAATGGAACGCTATAATTTAAATTTAATTATATATTAAAGCTCACGTTATGTGTAAAACTGCTACATTTTTAATATTGTATACGCTTTTTTCCCGTAATACTAATAAGAAAAAGGAATTCTGGCTAATAAGAAAATTACATTAACATGTATTTTTTGATCGATTGTCGTACTTACCTGGTCTCCCATGTAGAACTGGTTTCCACTGTTACGCATTTCCAAAGTTCTCTCCAAGAAAGGAAGTATTCTACGGCATGTTTCCATATATCTTGTTTGCATGTAAGGCTGACATACACAGAAAAAAAAATGTCGGCGTCAATGGAAATATAAATAACTGACATTTCAAAAATAGTTGAAAAGCATAATTTAAATTCCAATCGCAAGTTCGGTAATTTTTTATATTTTCTCTATTTATTTTTTTTACTAACGCACACACACACACGCACACACACACACACACACACACATATATATATATATATATATATATATATATATATATATATATATATATATAGGAAGCGATGGGTAAATTGTCGCCATTTTATATTTTTTTAAATGTTGCGCATGCACATTGTTTGATCTTGCCAACTGCACTATATAGAGGGTTAGTTGTAAGAAAAAGGCCACCATGACGCAATAGAGGCGTCCAGAAATTTGGAAACAGCATGCTGTACTTCTTGGCATTCGCGCCGGAAGCACCATTAGGAACATTTCACAGTGTTTGCGTGTCAATCTGAGGACTGGGTAGAGGATTCGGGAAGAGTTGGATAAGTCTAATGACGACTGCAAAGGTACGGCAGGTTGAAAAAAATACTGATCGTGCTGACAAGAACAGAACTCCCGAATTTGTTGGTGAGGGCCTCAAACCCAACACAGAGTCCTGCATTAACTGCCTCGAGGGGTTAGTGCTGCCCTGGGTCATGAGGGTGGATGCGGGACGACACTGTGTCCGGCAACAGAACTTTGAACTATACCACGAAAGGAGGAGAACACAATCCTGGCTGTCAGACAGACAATTTCTGCCGCCACATCGCCACTTACATCTGGTTACCTAACTCACCAGACTGCAACCCACTTGATTATTATGTGTGGGTCTCAGTTTAGGATTGTCGCAGCATTCACCAAGAGACCATCCAGAAGATTTCCAATAGATTCCGAAGTCGTCTGGAAGCCATGGTTGAAGCCAACGGCGATTTTATTAAATAAATTTATTCTTTAATATTTCAAGATATTAATGTGTAATTCTGGCAAGTATATCCGTTAAAATGAGATGTCAGCGTAAATTTAATTCTTGCTTAAATTAGACGACAATTTATTCATCGCACAATTTATTCATATATATATATATATATATATATATATAGTGAGAACGAAAATAATATAAATTCTAACCTCCACAGCATTAATTCAAAAGAGGGCTCAATAACAAAGAATAGAGCAATAATTATTTATTGAATTTTTTTGTTTTTATCTATATATATAATATATATATATATATATATATATATATATATATATATATATAAAAGGCTGAAACCCTAATATTCCATGGTTATAATGTATTACATTGGAATATCTCTCTCAATTAAACCGTTATTTAACTTCTCTCTGTTAAATTTTATTCCCCACCCTAACCTAAAGGCCCTGCCTGTTTTCCTTTCTTCTGTTACACCTCTCTCTAGAGCTTTCATAAATTTCCCTCTCACCCTTTTTTGTCACTCCCACACATACGCTTTCATTGAAATTTTGCTTTTTTTATAGCCAGAGATATACTTTTCGTTTTCTTTTTGAATTTGAAGGTCTGATGAATTGGATCGTTATTACGATTCCAATGCAATAAATTATAAGCATGGGGATATTAATGTTTGAGCCTTTTATATTCTTCTTCTACCTGGATTTAGCCTACTGCATGCATATATATATATATATATATATATATATATATATATAATGAAATGGACAAAGTTCATTCTTTTTATAGATATTTTTTTATAGATATAAATATTTAAGTAAATGCTCTGTTCATAATAAACAGTATTAAACAACATTTACCGGCCTGAATGTCCGCGAAATTTTCACAGAAAATATTCGTCCTCCGACAGGATTTGAACCTGTATCCTATACGGAACCGTTATAAAGCCTGACGTGCCTGATTACCGATTCGGCCACAGAGAATCGTTCGGCTGGCATTTCGAGTTTACTGCTTATAAACTTCAATCTTCCATGAATCTCTCCCATACATTCATATCTGCTCATGGCGTATCAAATGTAAACAAATCACGTCACACATTATGAAATGGACAAAGTCCGACAATTATTTTAAGACATTTTTATGTTTATACATTCTTTTTATAGATGCAAATATTTAATTAAATGCTCTGTTTATAAAAGAAACAGTATTAAACAACATTTACCCGCCTGAATGTCCGAGAATTTTTCACAGAAAATATTCGTCTTCGGTAAATGTTATTTAATACTGTTTTTTATAAACAGAACATTTAATTAAATATTTGTATCTATAAAAAGAATGTTTAAACATAAAATGTCTTACTGTATATAGACATGAGCATGTATGTGTGTTTGAGGCATTGCTTGTCTATGTCGATGTATGTGGATATACCAACATTCGGCGTATAATTTTAAGATAACTTTAATACTTACAGTGATATTGCTCGAATTCATATCGGAGCCATTGTCCTGATTAGAAAAGAAGAGAAAAATTTATTATAATTTATTCGTAAGGTCAATTTTAAATCAATAATTTTAAATCAATAATTTTATTACAAATAATATAATCGTGACATTGGAACTCAACTTAATCACTCAGTCCACCCATAGACTTAGTGATCTTTGTTCGGCTTCAATCATTAGGTGCAATAATTTGTAATAACGTCCGGATGCAATTTTGAAAAAGACTTTTTCACAACAATTTGTCCATGTTTGTCTTTATACGTGTCTGTGAGTTGGATGTTTTTTAAGATCTGTTTAATTACTGTTCAAGTGGTCAGGAAAGGCACAAGGTGAACATTCCTGAAGCATCCGCCATCTCGTCTTATGATTATCTGTTTACAACTTTGGAGAAGCAGTTATCT
The DNA here is from genome assembly GCA_903632075.3 of Acanthosepion pharaonis. Classification (NCBI taxonomy): domain Eukaryota; kingdom Metazoa; phylum Mollusca; class Cephalopoda; order Sepiida; family Sepiidae; genus Acanthosepion; species Acanthosepion pharaonis. The sequence continues at coordinate 426,392 of CAHIKZ030002558.1, forward strand.
ATAAAGCTAACTTGAAACCCTTTTATGCTAAGTCCCGCGGAGGTTTTATTTGGGCCTCAGGCACAAAACTAAAGTGACCTCTGGTTCATCTTAGAAAAGAGCAATGATATTTTTGAAGAAATAACTTCTTCAATTCACTCAATGGAACATCAAAAACCTCACTTTAATTCTGATTCGGGCTGTAAATCCATTTCCGGCCAAAAATCCGATTTGGGCCAAAATTCCAGTTCAGGCCCCAAAATTGAGTTCTTCAAATCACAAACTCTGTGGAACTTCAGAACCATTCGTCACGAAACGTTTCACTTTAACTCTGATTTCTTGTTATTCTGAAGAAATAAAATGGATCTCCGGAATTCACAATTATTTACAGATAATTCTCAACTGGATTTCAAACAAAAAAAATTAAATTTACAAAGCTTTTTATGTCACTTTAAACTCAATATATTTTAAAAACTTTTAAAATCGCTAATATTTTTTTCAGTTATTTAAAAATTTGAATTTTTAACTGCTTCCTCCTCATCCGGACACAAATCCCAACGCTGGATGTTCAAGCACCAAATGAAGGGCGGATTTTCAATCCTGGGATCATCCTGATTCCAAAAATGTATGATATGTCTATGTGGAGAAAGTGTTACCCGATTTAATGTAATTTCAGATATATGGACGGACAGACAGAATATGGCATTTATTTTAGATTATTTTAAATTTATCATATATTCTATTATTCCTATTATTATAGATTCTTTTGTTAATATCTTCTTCTCTCGGAATGTGTATATATTTTCCTATTGTTTCATATTCAAAACATACTTGATATTTTGTTATTCATTCTAATTGTTTTAATTAATACATTATTAGTGTTACAATTATATTTTCTCTTATGTATATTAAATGGTTGTATCTTTTCAACAATAAAGGGTAAGTCCAAATTATATTAACACTAATATGAGAGGAATCATTTATTCAGAGTTCAATGAACATATAGATAGATAATGAACAGACATATATATATATATATATATATATATATAGAGAGAGAGAGAGAGAGAGAGAAAGAGAGAATGAGAAAGAGAGAGAAAAGAGAATGAGAAAAGAGAGATAAATATTGAAAACAATTTTAGTGAGATAATGAACAGACCCAGATAGATAAAATACAGACTTAAAATATATATATATATATATATATATATATATATATATATACATATATGTGTATGTGTTTGTGTATCGATAGATAGATAGATAGATAGATAGATAGATAGATAGATAGATAGATAGATAGATAGATCTAAATTGACTAAGATAATTATAGATAGATATATAGCTCTGAATAGTGAGATGAATGGATGTTATGAAATTATTTAGCTGTCTAGACTGAGAGATAGATAGATAGATAGATAGATAGATAGATAGATAGATAGATAGATAGATAGACTCACCCAGAAGCGACCATTCTTGGCATGGAAGTACCTCATGTAATCGTGCATGATTTCATAGAAGCAGTCGCAGATATAATCAATCCTGAACATGTCCATGTTGTTTTTGCCATAGAAACCTATAAATTAAAAATATTGCATCAAACTTGTAACTGAAAGATTTTCATGAAGATCAAGTGTAATCAAATCTATGACAACTGCAGCTTAAGTGGGATTCCAATGTGAATATCTATTATAATAACGTCTGAAGTGAGAAAAATTCCAGAGTAAATATGAATCCTTTAATTCTTTAGAAGTTGCTTTGTTTACGTTTCGGATATAAAAAAAAAGAAAACGCTAGAACATAGAAGTTTACTTTCATTAAAAGAGCAAATATGGCTGAACTGTGATGCTTTCCTTAACCGATCCTTGCAGAAAAGCACAGTGACTATCTTAAGATTTCTCAAATACAGAGTCGGATAGATCTAATAAACACTACTTAACAGATAACGACAGCTATTAGGGAAATGTGATTAAATATACAAGGACACATGGCACAGCAGATAAACGCGTTGGTTAGATCCAGTGACAGGACCCAAAGAGTGTGGGTTCAATACCCGGTTAAGGCAGTGGAGAGGGGAATTAACAGTTGATAACTGATAACTGACATCCGTCGAGCATGGCACGTGGAACTAGAACAGTCTACCCCAGTGAGCGAAATAAAGGGTTCAGTTCGATATCCCAACCACCTGAAGAAGCCCGGGGCGTACAATGGCCGAAACGTTGTAATAAATATGGCGACAAAAATGAGGACAATAGTCCGAATAATGTAAATAGTGTACATAATACCTCATCTCAGAAATATAGACAGATACTGAAAGGCCGAAACGTTGTAATAAATATGGCGACAATGATGAGGACAATAGTCCGAATAATGTAAATAGTGTACATAATACCTCTTCTCAGAAATATAGATAGATACTGAAAGGCCGAAACGTTGTAATAAATATGGCGACAAAGATGAGGACAATAGTCCGAATAATGTAAATAATGTAAATAATACCTCATCTCAGAAATATAGACAGATACTGAAAGGCCGAAACGTTGTAATAAATATGGCGACAAAGATGAGGACAATAATCCGAATAATGTAAATAATTTACATAATACCTCATCTCAGAAATAGATGATACTGAAAGGCCGAAACGTTGTAATAAATATGGCGACAAAGATGAGGACAATAGTACGAATAATGTAAATAGTGTACATAATACCTCTTCTCAGAAGTATAGATAGATACTGAAAGGCCGAAACGTTGTAATAAATATGGCGGCAAAGATGAGGACAATAGTCCGAATAATGTAAATAATGTAAATAATACCTCATCTCAGAAATATAGACAGATACTGAACGGCCGAAACGTTGTAATAAATATGGCGACAAAGATGAGGACAATAGTCCGAATAATGTAAATAGTGTACACAATACCTCATCTTAGACATAGGCAGATATACTTCAATGTGTAAAAAAAATTTTCAGTAGTATTATTGTTTAGCTAATAAGAATTACAATATGGCTCAAAGATCTTGGAAAAGGAAATTTTCCATAATGTACGCATTTTTTACGTATTTATGTTACATTTATATGTCTATGTCCCTGTTTTTCGTGACATTAAAAAATAACTCAGCTACCTCTGCATTCTAACTTACTGTTAATATATGTTATATCTGCAACGCTTGTTTTCTTATTGCTTTAACTATTTACTTGGTGACAACATCTTATCTCATCCTCGTCCCCAAGATGCAAGTACAGCAGTAGAATATTACACGACTAGTGAGTTTGTGTCGGTTGACCCAGTGTTCAATCTATTTGACTGTTCCCTCAAGGCCTTCTCTCCTACTAATTTTATAGTAGGCGGAAGAGTCCAACATAGACTCTTGAGAGGAAGGAAACCACAAAAATACCTACTGAGGTCGGGTGCCGTGGAAGCCTGGAACGGTCAATCATTTCCTTCCTTTTAAAGGTGAGCAGGACCAGAAATTAAAGCGTGCTTCCCATCGTCTCCAGATGACAGCTCAACAGGAATCGAGTTGGATCTGGTCAAGACCCCAAATAAATAAAGTTAAATAAAACAATGCTCGCAACACAATGCTCCTTCCGACGTGAACCACACCTGTTTTACCTTCAATTCCGCGTGATTAACAACGGTCGCCATGAGCGCGTTTTGTATTTTAACACAACGGTAAAAATTTCAGTTGCATTTAGAAAAACAAATCGTAAGAGTCTGACACGTAGAGAAAAACAATACCCTGCCTGGTTGCAAAAGCTGCTGGTGGCGCCAGGGGTGGCAGTACCGCCTTAGCCACCGAAATTATTTTAGTTGGTAACTGACGAGGAGAGGGTATTGCATGTGCTTTCACACGTTGTGTTTAGAGAAGTGAATATATCAAATGACTAACCATGATAAAATATGTTTTTATATAGCATACATTAAAACTTTTTTTCTTTCAGAATTTCGAAGCAATGCCAATTTATGATAACATACCATGTTCCCTGGACAAATACCTGGCAATGGCCATCGTCTCTGGCATCTTGTTCTGGCCGTCGATATCCAATACAGGGACGCACATGCTGGGCATGTCTGTAAGAAGAAAAGAAGCAACTCATATTAGATCATTGCAAATGTTTGCACCCAATTAGAAGATTAAAAACAATCTTTTACTTACGTGTATAAAATAAATATTTATTAGACAAGTACATAGTTTCAATTTTTTAAGAACTGTTTACCATCAGCCTACAAGGTTGTTGATGCAAATTTCATAAAAAGCTCTTGGCTTTTGTTGGAAGAATGTTGTATGGTTGTTTTCAACAGACTGTATATATATATATATATATATATATATATATATATATATATATATATATATATATCAGAGTTACAATATATTGATGCGGTTTCTATAACAAGCCAGTTTTTTAATTGAGTAGGTCGTTAGCCTACTGTACAACACCCAACCTGGAGGATCAGGATTTTTAATTCAGATTGGTCTTCTCCTAAACTAGTTGCCAACCAAGGACATAGAACCCGGTCGGTTCTGATATTTATCCAAAGCTGAAGGAGTTGTCCTCCTAAATCAGTTGCCATCAAATGGTATAGAAACCGGTCTGTCCTGCTATTTACCCAAAGCTGGAGAAGTTGTCCTTCTCGTAGACAATTGCCACCCAAGGCTATAGAACCCGGTCTGTCCTGCTATTTATCCATTTTGGGTCATTTTAATTGTTCTTTAGAGAAGGTCTGTTTTGCAAGGGGAAGTCTTGATTTGATAACACATTTTCGATTTGTCATGATTGGTCGTTTTGATGGTGAAAGGTTTTTAAGATAACAATTTCCACACTCTTATCAATCATCTTCCTACCAAATATTCCTTTGTCTACGATGGCAAGCAGAGTGTCTATCATCGTTTAGGTTAAAAGCGACCTGACGGATTCTGCCAAACCACGTTTTGACCGTCCGAAGAGATGCTAGCAAGAAAAAAATAAAACTTCTGAATGTTTTGTTTCCTTTGTCACTTCCTTCTTTTCGAAATTCATAGAGCACAATATTGCGAAAAGGCAAATTTAATCCTCACAATTTAAGGGATTCGTTTGTCGATAAAACGTTGACATTCAACCATAAGATTGAAGGCTTCAGTCTCGAACACACCAGAAATTCGCACGAAAACAAACGTCACTTTTAAGTTGCGTTCATTCTGTATGAATTTTGCGAGGATCTGATATATTGATTTAACTTACAACTACCACGAAACGACTCTTAAGTTACAAACTATTCCCACATACTATTGTCTTTGTCGGGTACCTCGAGGCAGTGTAAAGGTTAACAAGCTTGTCTCGCTAGAACAATTACGACTGAGTAGCTATCCTCACAGGTCTGATGTAATGGTTAGCAAGCTTGTCTCGATAGATCAGTTACGACTGAAAAGTGAGCTAGATCCTCACTAGGTGTCCTATACTTTCTGCCTTGTGCCACATGTAAGCTACGCTTTGAAAATCACTATTATCGTCCGTGTCTAACATAGTGAAATTTATAAGAAATTACAACTGAAAAAGCATTTGATTAGTAAGCTCTATCCTCATTGGGTACCCCTCCAAACTTCCAATCTCCCAATCAGAATCCTTAATACTGGATAAAGTTTATGATGCACAGGAGGAAGTTCTTGGTATGTCTGTAGACACTGGGTTAGAACTGAGTGTAGTTAGGTGACGTGAAATGGATAAAAAAAATCTTGATAACCATTACACAACCTCGAGGTGTCCAACGTCTTATCTGTATATGGAAGGTTATCCGCGGTCATCGACATACGACGGATTTCGCCATTGAATTAATACAGCTTGTCATTATGGTGGAACATGAGTCTCCACAATGTCCATTCAACCGACTGTAACGATAAGTACGCGGCCAATGAATGCCTATGACTACCTTCACCGTCAATGAATATCTTAAGCCTCCTGTTTGGAAAGGGTTTATTTCGCCGTTCTCTTTCTTCTATATGCCGAGTCCCCTAGGCATTTTGGGGATCATGACTCTCCCCAACGTCCTGTCCTTTCTACTGACAGAAACGCTAACTGCTCGATCAATGAATGTTTAAAACCTACTGTTTGGAAATTATTAATTTCACCGTTCTCTTTCTTTTATGTCCCGTGTCCCTTATGGACGTTGGCGATCATGACTCTCCACAACGTCCTGTCCTTTTAACCGCGGCCGTTGAAGTAGTACAGAGTGTAGTTAGGCATTGTCAGATTATCGGAGTGTTATCAAGCTGTTGGTAGTAACAAGATGTCGCAGATGATGTTCGTAAAACGAGCTGAGATCTGTTCTAACAGCGATTGCAGGGATTCTCCCATTTTATAGTTTTCATTTTTGAGTCAGAAGCAGGCGTAATTACAATTGCCAGTAAGACGACAACGGCCGATCAGTTGTTGAAGGTCGAATGCAACACAGTGCTGGCTACGTGTACATTTTAGAATGCGTTCTGTATCAAGGGCAGTAAAAATAGACCTTTAAAATCGTTGCAATTAGTTAGCATTGTTTTAAAACATCCACCGATGGTGCAGTAGGCAATTTCTGTGATCTTTAAATAAAACTGGGTCCTCAATTGAAGCTAGTCTGTAACAAAATTGACTGAACTCTGAAATGTTATTCATTAATTAAACCTTGACCTCTTCATGTCAAGCTGCTGGGAATAGCAAGATGTCGCAGATGATGTTCGTAAAACGAGCTGAAATCCGTTCTGATCAGCAATTGCAGGGATTTTTCCATTTTATAGTGTTCTTTTTTCAAGTCAGAAGCAGGCGTAATTACAAACGTAAATATTTATACTTTGTTTCCTCTTTAGGATTGGGTTTCCGGTTCCTTCTAAAGTCTAGTTCCATACTATTACTTCTAAAATCGCCTGAACTCTGAAATGTTATTCACAAATTAAATCTTGTCAGCTTCAAATCCAGAGTTTGCCATTATCGTTCCTGTATAGCCTCAAGAACTTCAATTTTTCCCCCTTTCTCACGCTCATACGACACCAGACAGAAACCATCTACCTCGAGTGGCTCTTTGGCCTTGTTTTGTGCGAACATAAGTATAAAAGCATCTCAAGTATAGTGCAGTTAGATCTGGTGAAAGGGGTTAATATATCTAAAAAGAACAGACCTCCTCACATGAGAAATGATGTTTGTTACAATTTCCGTTTTAATGTCCTAATCAATTGGTTTTATTAGTCATCCTAACCTGAACCCAGAATTTTCTAATCTTAAATAGTTAGCCATTTGGGGTTTAACGAAATTTTCCAAACAATATATTAAACAAAAAATAAAGAGGCATCTTTCCATTCCTGTATTTGTGTCATTCGTTGAATTCGTACCATTTGTCGGTGTATATGATGTCGGCAGAGGCCATCCATATACGACAGATCTCGGCATGTCCGCGGCCATTGAAGTAGTACAGATTGTAGATATGCATGGTGAGGTTTTAAATTCCGTGTTGTCCTTCTCTTAGAATAGTTGCTTCTCAAATCTAGAGAGCCTAGTCTACCCTAATATTTAACCCATAACTTGGGGGGTGGAGTTTCCGTCTTTTCCAGGGGATTTTTTTCGAAAGTAAACGATACAGACTGGGAAGGGAATCAAACTCGGATTGACGATTCCAGTTGTCCCAGCGATAAACGTTAGGCCAGCCATCGTCCGGTTCACCCTTCTCCCCAGTCTTTTGAACAGGAGTAAATATTTATCCCTTGTTTCCTGTTTATGAGTAGGTTTCCGATTCCTTCTAAAGTCTATTTCCACAGTATTATTCCTAACATCGACTGAACTCTGAAATGTTATTCATGAATTAAATCTTGTCAGCTTCAAATCCAGAGTTGGCCATTATCATACCGGCATAGCATCAAGAACTTCACTTCTTTCTCTTTCTCACGCAAATACGACACCAGCCAGAAACCATCTACCTCGAATGGCTCTTTGGCCTTGTTTTGTGCGAACATAAGTATAAAAACATCCCAAGTATAGTGCAGTTAGATCTGGTGAAAGGGATTCACACATGACTTGAACCGCCCACCTAATATGGGAAATGAAGATTGTCCCAATTTCCGTTTTAATAGCAAATCATTTGGTTTTATTAGTCATCCTAACCTGGATCCGAAATTTTCTAATCTTAAATATTTAGCCATTTGGGGTTTAATGAAATTTTTCAAACAATATATTAAAGAAAAAATAAGAAACATCTTTCCATTCCTGTATTTGTATTATTCGATGAATTCGTACCTCTGTCGGTGTACGGGACTCTGTCAGCAGCCATCAATATACGACAGATCTCGGCATGTCCGCGGCCATTGAAGTAGTACAGATTGTAGATATGCATGGTGAGGTTTTAAATTCCGTGGTGCCCTTCTCTTAGAATAGTTGCTTGTCAAATCTAGAGAGCCTAGTCTACCCTAATATTTAACCCATAACTTGGGGGTGAAGTTTGCGCCATTTCCAGGGGATCTTTTTCGAACGTGAGCTCTACAGATTAGGCAAGGAATCGAACTCTGATCGACGATTCCAATTCTCCCAGCGATAAACGTTAGGCCATCCATTAGTTCACCCTTCTCCCCAGTCTTTTGAACAGGAGTAGAGGTTTTATCCCTTGTTTCCTGTTTACGATTAGGTTTCTTGTTCCTTCTAAAGTCTATTTCCACACTATTACTCCTAACATCGACTGAACTCTGAAGTCTTATGCATGAATTAAATCTTGTCTGCTTCAAGTGAAGTTTGTCACAATTTCCGTTTTAATAACCCAATCAATTGGTTTTATTAGGCATCCTAAACTGAAGCCGAAGATTTTGTAACCTTAAATAGTTAGCCATTTGGGGTTTAAACAAATTTTGCAAACAATGTATTAAACAAAAAGTAAAGAAATATCTTACCATTCCTGTATTTGTCCCATTCGTTGAATTCGAATCTCTTGTCGGTGTATGGGACGCCGGCAGCGGCCATCAACATACGACAGATCTCGGCACGTCCGCGGCCATTGAAGTAGTACAGAGTGTAGTTAGGCATTGTGTTCTTTTTTCTTTTTGCAAAGATTCCAGACAAGCTTGAAGAGACTGCTCTTACGTCAGATGGAAGCCAATATGGTATCGCAGATGGATTCTCTTCGGTATATATAATACAGAAATGAGTCAGCCAGCATTATCGTTTAGTTGTTAATTGGAAGAAAAACGGTTCTGTCGGCAGATATTTCAGTCAGGTGTGCGAGACTTGAAATGTCGGATAATTTCGGTCGTTTTCCACTGAGATTGCACTCGTAAATTTCATGCAGTCTAATTGCCTAATGAGATTTTACTGGTCAGGGCAATCATCTAAACACTGCATAAAATATGCGTCCAATCGCCGCTTGACAAGTAGGTTTGTGCAATAGAAACAAAGAAGATAAGGCACATGACTATAGAACTGATTAAAGTTTCATTTGTAACGCTTTTAAAAGGTGCAACTAATTAGTTAAAGAAACTAGTCAGATAAATCTGTGTGCAGACGTCATTTTATTGTTATGCAGTCTGATAAATCTGAGAGAGTTTTTTTTTTTTTTTTAAATCGAGTGCACCCCGAAGCAAGGCCGCAAAGCTAGTAAGACACAAGGATGTTGAAGAATTAGAAAACAGAAACATTACTAAGGAGAACAAAAGAAGAGTAATAAGATAGATTGTGATGCACATAGCATTTAACTTTTAGAAGATCAAAATTGGCTGGAAAAACATGGAGTTCCACAAGCGTTTTTTTGTTTTTGTTTTTGTCGACTGTACAGTATAGTAGGGTCAGTTGGGAATCGTCTCTGAGAAAAAAAAGCATCATAACTCAATTCACTCCACTAGAAATTTGAAAATGGCATGTTGTACTGCTTGGCATTCGCACCGGAATTTCTATAAAACTTACGGTTACATCTAACCAGCTCATCTGTAATTTCATGAGACCTCATCGCCAATCTAGTACTGCGCTTAAATTCATAAAGTCTAGTTACCACAGGGAAGAATTCATCAGAACAGTTTCCATGTAAGTATTTATAGAAAAGAGAGGCAGCGGTGGGTAAAGTGACTGAAGCCGAGATGCCAGATCAGGACCTATAATATGGCTGATACTTCTTTGGATTTCATCATGGATCTCTAGATATATACCAGGAGCGCCAGATCATATGTGGCAGCAATATTCTATGAAGTGACGAATGGTAGACTTATATATAAAAGTCAGTTTTATGGTCAGAGCTAGCATTTCAAGTTGACAAAAAATTAAACAATTTCTGTTCATAATTAGAAAATTAAAAAGAATCTAGCAGCTGTTAAAAATTTTGATATTTTTATTATTCTTGTGTTTCTCTTATCTAATTCATATCCATAAAGATAATCCTGGTTTGATTTATATCCCCAAAAACATGTTATTACGTCTTAAGCTCTACAGTCAACGACGAGACTGTTCTTATACCCTTCAATTTTAAATATTTTTTATCCATTTAGAGATTGTCACCATTGTTATTTTTACGATGGGAAAGACAAAGGAGCTTAGCGTTGACTTGGGAATTATTAACTTCAACAAGTCGGCTAATAGTTACAGCACTATTTCAAACCGGTTAGCTATCCCTAGATCTACGGTACCGTACCCAAATTGTCACCGAGAACTGTACGAAAACTGTGCTGTGAGATTAATATAAACCCAAGAGTTGTTTTGAAAGACATCGCCAATAGTTTGGGTACGATTCCCTGAAAAATCTTTATCATACTCATGCTAGTTCAGCTAATCAAAACTGACTTCCATTATTTTGTCTTGCATATGACCCTTAAGGTCAAACTCTGAAGACAGAGCAGTGATACACTTCCTCTAAAAAAATAATAGTCTGTTAAACTAGTATTTAATGAATGTACAGGATCTTCAACAATGGTGGTAATAACTGGGCTGTACATAATGTATTTGAAAGTTTTTTCTCAAAAGTGTAGAAAATGAAAAAAAATATTCCTTGTTTACGGTGATATTCAATCTTATCTAAGAATTTGGCCAAGTAATTCCGCTTTAGTCTCCTATTTTCTTTTTCATTTTTTGTTTTTGTTTTTTGCATATCTCATTTAATATTTTTTTCGGATTGCCTATGTTGAAATACCTTTTTAATCACCTACCACTT
>CAHIKZ030002558.1:442500-507500 GCA_903632075.3 Acanthosepion pharaonis
GTATTAAATATTATATAAATTTTTCTAATTCTTCATTTTAGTTATACAATATAATTTTTTTTTTTTCAAATGTTTTTAAAAAATTTTTTTAAATACATACATACATACATATATATATATATATATATATATATAATAAAATAAAAAAAAATATCGTATAAAAGGATATTTGAATTTAAATAGGTTTATATAGCCATTCAGTTATTGCAGACTCTCATCAGGCAAAATATACATAAAATATATATATATATTTATATAAATTATATATAAATACATATATATATATATATATACATATATATATATATATATATATATATATATATATATATATATATATATATATATATATATATATATGTGTATATATATATATATATATTGTGTATATATGAAATATATAAAATATATAGAAAATAGGAAGGAACTGGTTAGGTAAATAATCCAAAGTCCCTTAGTATTTTTTATTTATATTTTTTAAAAAATATATATATCGATATATAAGTATATATATTAATATAATTATTTATTTAAAAATATGATTCCAAATCGCGACATAAGAGGTCTCATGTTTCAAAACAAGAGCCGAAAACTTCAATATAATTATTTAATTATTTAAATTAAATTGAGTTAAAAATAAGCTCTGTTCCATCTTCAAGCGAAATTTTTTTATGGAATAACGTGTTTCTGAAATTTACGTTTTTAAAATTGAAATCAAAATTTCCATGGTAACAGCTAGGGCGAATTGTTTAAGTTGGGTAGGCGGGTGTTGGGTGTTAATAATAAGTATCAGTATAGAGTTACTTTCATAGATGTCAAGTCAGGGAAAAGGTGGGGGTGTCTAAAATTTTGAAACGGAAGATGTATTAACCCTCGTCTAGTTTGCATGTCTATGGAGATTTATTTATTTTTTTTTTTTTTTTTTTTATGAAAGGGATTTGTGCATATAAAAAAAAAACTGTCGTACGTTTTTTTTTGTTTTTGACGACTTCATAAAGGGTTTATTTTTTTTTAGGGTATTTAAACTATTTATTTGGGCTATGGATTATGAAGGGTGTTATATTGTATGCATTTTTTTAGTTAATTATTCAAACCATGAATCTGATGATTGGGCTATGGATTAAACAAGTTATTATATTATATATGCTAGTTTTTAGCTAATAATTCAAACCAAAAATCTGATGATGCCTAAAAAAACCGTTAACTCGTGTCTATTGTTTAATAGATTATTATTATTTAGAAGTTTAATAATGTGCAATTTCTCATGGAGGCATAAAGGGCATGGGTCATCCCAAGTTTTTACATGTTCTAGCCTTGTTTATAATTTTCCATTTAACTTTAGGTGTCCTATTTATTTCCTTCAAATGCCAAAAATATTTAGATAGGAAAGTCTTATTTTTATTTTTATTTATATTATGAAAATATTTAATAATTATATTTTTATTTTTAAATCTTTGGAAAAACAAATCCTTTTATAATTAAATATATATATATATATATATATATATATATATATATATATATATATATATATATATATTTATATATATATATATATATATATATATATATATATATATATATATATAAATATATATATATATATATATATATATATATAATTTTTATATATATGTTTTATATAAATTTTTCAAAACAAATTTAAACAAACAAAATTTGCACAGATTTTTAAATATATATATATTTAAAATTATATAAATAATTAAAAGAAATAAAAATATTTAAAAAACAAAATAAAAAAACATTTCAAAATACACAATTATATATATAATATATAAAAAATATATATATATTTGTTATATTTTAAATAAAAATCTCTGTGTATTAACACATTATATATATATATATATATATATATATATATATATATATATATATATATATATATATATATAAAAACATTTATATATATATTTAAATGAATCATATTTAAAAATAATAAATTTTATAAAAACTTATAGAATACAAAAATCCAAAATGATATTTATTCTAAAAAAATATTTTAAATTACATTTATAGGAATTTAAAAAATATTTCATGTTATGATCATTTCACCATAATTTTTTAAGATTTAAAAGGATTATTTTCGACATGGTAATAATATAAAATAAAATGAAAATTTTTTTTAAAAATTTTTTAAAACAAAAAAAGGCAGAATAAAGGAAAAAAAGAAAAAAAAAAAAAAAATAAAGCAATAGTGAAAAGACATAATAGGAATAGGAGAATTATTTTTTTAAAGAAAGGAAAAAAAAAAATTTCCGTTAAAATAGAAAATATTTGGAAATATAAATACATGTTTAATTTTGAAAGGATTCAATAGATAATTTCATTTTATTTTATCTCATTACATTGAATCGGAATAAAATATATAATATATATTAAATATAATTTTAATATCCAATATAAAATAATTTATATATATTTTTATATATATATATATTTATATATATATATATATATATATATATATGAAAATATATAGAAAATAGGAAGGAACTGGTTAGGTAAATAATCAAAAGTCCCTTATTTTTATTTTAGTTATTTTTTAAAAAAATAGTGCTCGATACAAAAGTAGAGCATAAATATAATTATTTATTTAAAAATATGATTCCAAATCGCTACATAAGAGGTCTCATGTTGTTTCAAAACAAGAGATGAAAACTTCAATATATATTTTTTAATTTAAATTGAGTAAAAAGTAAAATGGGTTCCGTTCCATCCTTCAAGCGAAATTTTTTTTGGAATAACGTATATCTGAAATTTATTTGTCAAAAAATTGAAATCAAATATTTTCCCCATTGGTAACAGAATATGGAAAATTGTTTTATTTTGGGTAGAATTTTTAATAGGGTGTTTAATAATAAGTAGCGGTATAGAGATACTTTTCTTGTCAAGTGAGGGAAAGGAAAATATGTCAAAAATGAAAAAAATATTAAATTTGGCCATCGTCTAGTTTACTTGTCTATATTTATTTATTTATTTATTTTATTTTATTTTTTATATATAAAAAGGAATTGTAAAAAAAAAATTTAAAATTTTTCGTAACGTTTTTTTTTTGACGACTTCATAAAGGGTTATCTTATATGTAATTATTTAAAATTTAATTTAAATTTTTATGGATTATTAAGGGTGTTATTTCATATATGAAAGTTTTTTAGTTAATTATTTCTACTATGAATATTGATGATTGGCTATTTGTTATTTTTTTTATATTTTTTTTTTGTTATAATAATTCAAACCAAAATTCAAAAATTTTTTAAAATTCAATTCATTTTCATGAAAAAAAAATTAAAATAAAAATAAATAAATTTTTCCATATTAGATGCAAATAGACGATGTTTATTATTTAAAATTTTTCAATTTTGAAACCCCCACCTTTAATTTTTTTATTAAAATTGTCATCATTTAAAATTTTTAAATTTTTATTTTATATTTACATAAATATAAATTTTTTTAATTTTAATGAATTATAATTTTAGAAAATTCTTTATATATATTTACCAACATAAATTAAAATTTAAATTTTAAAACAAGTAAATTTCAGATATACGTTATTCCAACAAAATATAAAATAATAATAAATAAAAATATTTTTTTTTAATTTCAACTCAATTTCCATTTAAAAATTATATTAAGTTTTTCGGCTCTATTTTTTTTAAAAAAAAAAATGATACCTCTTAAAATTGTAATGATTTGGAATCATATTTTTTAAATAAATAATTATATTTATTATCTATATAACAATATATATATATTTTTTAAAAAATAAATTTAAAATACTAAGGGATCTTTCAAAGATTTACAATAATTTTATATATATTTGAATACCTTTATATTTTTTTAATATATTAATCACATATTATTGATTTTAATTATGATTTTCAATCTTTTTACCATTTTTTTTAAAAAAAAAAAACATTAAAAAATGGAAAAATATATTTTTTAGGATTTAAAAAAAATATTCCAATAACAAACAAACGGAAAATTTTGAAAAGCATTCCATTTTTTTTTTATTAAAAATATTTAGAAGGATGAAAAGGCAAAACTTCTTATGAAGAATAAAATATTATATGATAAAAGAAGATTTGTTTTAAATTTTTTTTTTAATCTTTTAAAAAAAAAAAATTTTTTATACAACAAAAAGCATTGAAAATATGAAATTTTTTAAATTTGAAAAAAAATTTTTTCAAAATTGAATATCAACAATATCTATATTTATAAAAAAAAAAACCAATTCCAAAAAACATCTAGATATAAAAAAGTTAAAATATATTAATGACAATTGAATAAATATATAGTACATTGACTAAAAAAATCAATAAACTTTAAAAATTGGATAAAGATATATTATACAACAAAAAATTAAAAAAAAAAAAAATTTAAGTTTTATAAAAAAAATTCACCAACAACAACAAAACATTTTATGAATTTTGATAGCAAAAACAAAAATTTTTAAAAATAATAATATAAAAAGAAAAAAAATCAAAAAAAAAAATTTTAAACTTAAATGAAAATAAATATATATAACAATTATAGGATCATAAATTGACTTTTTAGAACACCATTTAAACCAGAATAATTAATTTGTTTACCCGAATTTTTAAAAATAGGAAAGATCAGCAAAAGGATTCTATAAAAAATTACCTGCCAAATAAAAAAACAACTGGAAAAAAAATTATGGATCAACATAAAAAAGAAATTTTTTATCAATTGGTTTAACTATATTGTATGATAAAATATTTAAAATATTACCCAGCAAAAATACAGTTGAAAATATCGTGGACTACCTAGAATCAATTTTGAAGGATTTATTTATAACTGCCCTGGATTTAAAAAATATATATATTAATATAACAAAATATGAAACGGATATAAAAATTCAGCGCAAAGAAATCGGTCCTCAAAAAATGGGGACCAATGGATAAAAAACAATAACGACCTGTTTGACATCACTATGGGATCGTTAGACTCTGCAGAGTCTTAAATTGACCTTGTTGGTCTTCTAATACTGTACAATTTAACGGCACACCGCGAAATTGATTTTAAGGACATCGGATCGTTGTATAGAGATGAAGGCTCATGGTGGTGAGGAGTTCTACTAGTTTTAAGATTGAAAAAAAATCAGATTAAAAATTATATTTAGTGAAAAAAAACTAAACTTAAAGATAATTGTCTCTTCTAATTTGAAAAGGGTTAACTTCCTCGACGTAACTTTAGACTTACCAGGCAACACACATACCAACCTTATAGAAAACCAAATGCTAACCCTTTATATATACACCCGAAGTCAAACCATCCTCCATCAATAATTAAACATATACCCTCATCAATAGAAAATAGAATTAGCATTAACTCCGCAAACAGGGAAATATTCCAACAACACAATGGCTTCTATAACACTGCCCTAAAAAAATAGTGGTTATAAAAATGCTAACATTAACTATAGAGAAAATTACACTGGACATAGGAAAAAAAAACAGGAAAAGAAATATCATTTGGTATACCCCTCCGTTCAACCAAAGGGTTAGTATTAAACTAGGACAGAAATTTTTAGCTCTAATTAATAAACACTTCCCCACCAATAGTAAGCTTATTATAATATATTCAATAAGAACATTTAAAAATTGAGTTACAGCTGCTCTGATAATCTTGAACGTATAATAAAAAAAAATAATAAGATCTTGAAAAAACCCCCATGCCAAAACAGTATTAATAAAAAACTCTGCAAAAAATCAGACGATAAAAGGAAAAATTATGTAACTGTAGATTTATATAGAAGACTGCCCATTAGAAAATAAATGTTATTTATTAATTCTGTGGTATACCAATGTACTATTTCATCCACAGAGAGAGCCCTAGCACTAATATGATATACATTGGGTCCACGAAGAATAATTTTAAAGATAGATGGAGGCAGCATAAGTAAAAATTTTAATAATATAAACAAAAAGAAATCAGACTTCACTATCAAAATATTTTTGGCATCTGAAGGAAACAAATAAGACACCAAAAGTTAAATGGAAAATTATAAACAAGGCTAGAATATGTAAAACTTGGGATGACCCATGCCCTTTTGTGCCTCCATGAAAAATTGCACATTATTAAACTTCTAAATAATAATAATCTATTAAATAATAGACACGAGTTAACGGTTTTTTTTGTAGGTCATCAGATTTTTTGGTTTGAATTATTAAAAAAAAAAAATAAAATATAATAACTTGTTTAACAAATAGCCCAATCATCAGATTCATGGTTTGAATAATTAACTAAAACATGCATACAATATAACACCCTTCATAATCCATAGCCCAAATAAATAGTTTAAATACCTTAAAAAAGATAACCCTTTATGAAGTCGTCAAAAAAAAACAAACGTTACGATTTTTTTTTTTTTTTATATGCACAAATCCCTTTCATAAAAAAATAAAATAAAAAAAATAAATAAATCTCCATAGACATGCAAACTAGACGAGGGTTAATACATCTTCCGTTTCAAATTTAGACACCCCCACCTTTCCCTGACTTGACATCTTGAAAGTAACTCTATACTGATACTTATTATTAACACCCAACACCCGCCTACCCATTTTAAACAATTCGCCCTAGCTGTTACCATGGAAATTTTGATTTCAATTTTAAAACAAGTAAATTTCAGAAATACGTTATTCCAAAAAAATTTCGCTTGAAGATGGAACAGAGCTTTTTTAATTTTTCAACTCAATTTAATTTAAATAATTATATTGAAGTTTTCGGCTCTTGTTTTGAAACATGAGACCTCTTATGTAGCGATTTGGAATCATATTTTAAATAAATAATTATATATATATATATATATATATATATATATATATATATATATATATATATATATATATATATATGTGATATTTAAATAATATATATATATATATATATATATATATATATATATATATATATATATATATATATATATATATATATATATATATATATATATATATATATATATATATATATATATAAATTGATTTAAAATAAATATTTTTTTTTTTACACAGTTTCCAACCATGTTTCAAAAATAGAAGCAAAAAACCCTGAATTTAATTTTTGCAATTAAATTAAAAGCATTAGTTCCATTTCATCTTCAAGCGAATTTTGGATTTAAATTTATTTTAAAAATTACCGGGTTTTTTTAAATGACACAAATAAAATCACGTTTCCATGGTTACAGAATATTCTACTTAAATTGAACACGGGATGTCTAGATTTTCCTTATATCAGTATCATTGTATCAGTTATTATTTACAATTTGGTAATATATTTAGGATGTATTTTACAATGAAACCTACATCATTTTGAATGGATGTCGAAAAATAAAAAAAAAAAAAAAATTGTTAACATTTAAAAATTTCAACGTCATTTTTTAAAATTTAAATTTTTTTTTTTTTTTTTTTTTTTTTTTTCCAAAATGTATATTTTATTTAAATACGATTTGAAATATTTTATTTTTTTTTTTTTTTTTTTAAAATTTTTTAAAAACAGTTAAATGTATTAGAATCCATTATTTAAAGCAGGTAATATTTTTAACATTTTTTTTTTGATAAAATATTAAATTTTTTTTTTTTTTGGAAATTAAAAAATTTTATGCATATTAAAAAATGAAAAATAAATATTTTAATTTACTGATTTGTAATATGATTTCATTTTATATATAAAATAATAAAAATAATATATCATTTTTTTTAATAATAATATCTTGTAAAAAAAACATAATTTTTCTGTTTTCTTTTTATCACTAAAAAATTTTATAAAAAAATTTTATTTTCATTTAATTTTTAGAATTAAATATAAAATATTTACATATAAATATTTTATATATATATATAATAACAATATATAATATTTAAATTAATATTAATAAAAAAACAAAAATATTAAATTTTAAAAACATTAATATTATTTATATATTTTCAAATTAAAATAAATTTTTAAACTTTTACAAAAATCAAAAATTTAATAAAGTCAAATTTAAAGAAATACATATATTTATATATATATTTTCAAAAGAATAAATTTTAAAAAAAATTAAATTTTTAAAAAAAAAAAAAATAAAAAATTAAAGAAAAAAAAATTTAATTTATTAATTAAATATATATTCAATTTTTTAATTTTTATTTTCAAATATATATATAAAAAAAAATATATGATTGAAATCAAAATCTTTAATTCAACAATGTCATTATTGTTTTAAATTTTAAAAAATGTTTTTTAAATTAAAATTAAAAAAATTTAATATTCATTTTTAAATTCAATAAATTTTTTAGATATATATTTAAAAAATTAATTTAAATTAGTTTTTTTTAATATAATATATTAAAATTAAATAAAATTTAATAAAAAAAATAAATTGAAATCAAAATAAAAATATTGGATAGAAAACTAAAATTCAAATTTGTTAAATTTCATAAATCAAAATGATGAAAAATTTCGTATTTAAATTGTAAAATTTTTTTTAAATAATTTAAAATAAAAAAAAATAAATTCATATTTAAATTTGTTTTTATTTTTTTATTTTAAAATTTTTAAATTTAAAATTCAAATTTTAAATTTTAAAATAAATATAAAATTATTTAACTAAATTATTTTAATACCAAAATCAAAATTTTAAAAATTATGTAATTTCCAAAATAAAAATTTAAAAAATTAAAAATTTATAATTTTTGAATTTATATATTTTAAAAAGAAAAATAAAAAACAAATTTTTTAATTTTTAAATAATAATTAAATATAATAAAATGAAAAATGATATTTTTTGAATATTTTATATATTTTAAAAACAATTTTATATTTAAAAAAATGACAAAAAATATTTATTTATAATATTATTAAATTTAAACATTTATAATGGAAATTATAAAATACATTTTTAAATAACTATCAAAAAAATTTATATTTTTTAAAAATATATAAATGAAAAAGAATATATATAAAAATTCTTTTGAAATTTTAAATATTAAATATTTTTAAAAAGAATGAAATTCACAAAAAAACCAGCAAAATGAATTTTATGATATATTTATATTAACCATATATGGAAAAGAAAAAATATAATATATAATTAAAAATCAGAAAAATTTTTGAATAAAAAAAAAAATATTTTTAAAGAAAAAATAAAAAAATTTTGAAATCATGAATAAATGAATTTTTTAAATAATATAAGAAAATAATATATATATAAATAAAAAAAAAATTTTTTAAAAAAGAATTTTTTATAATTTTTAGATTTATAAAAATAAATATTTAAAAATAAAAATTTCAAATTATATGCATTGTATATTTTATATTCATATATTCATATTATAGATTTTAAATTTATATATAATTTTTCCGAAAAATTAAATAATCAAATTAAATTTTTTAGAAATTTAATCAAAACCTTGGAAGTAAAAATTTTAAAAATAAAAATTTTAAATTTTTATTTTTTTTTTAAAAATGTTTATAAATCTGTAATTATTTATTAATTAATTTAAAAAAATTTCAAAAAAATTCTTTTATCATAATTTATATAAATAAAATATGTTTTCAATCTATATATAAAATAAAATTTGTTATATTTATATTTTATTTTAATATTTTTTTATATAAATTTTTTTATTTTATTTATACATATATATATATTATAAAAAAACAAAATAAAAAAAAACATATAAAAAATAAATATTTATATATATATATTTATTATATAATATTTATTTTATAAACAAAGAAATGTTTTTTTTAAATCTTTTTTTATTTTTTTCCAAAATTATATTTTTTATTTTGGTTTAATTTTTTAAATAAAAAAATTTTTTTCCAAATTTATAAAAAAATAATTTAAATTTTTAAAAATATCATTTATTTGAATTTTCATATATATTAAAAAATTTTATATAAAAAATTTTAAAAAAATATTTTTAAAATAAAAATGAATTTATTCAAAATTTTTTTAATAAAAATTATTAAAAATTAAAATTTATTATAAAGTTCATATTTTTATTTTATTTATTAAAAAAATTTTTTTCATTATCAGTATATTTATTTACATAAAATTTTTTAAATCATGAATAAATGGTATACTTTAATTGTATTTTTATTTTTTAAATTTAAAATTTTTTTTCAAAAATTTTTTATTTTAACATTTTATATTATTTTTTTTTTATATTAAATATTTTTTTTTTTTTTTAAGTTATATATAAAAAAAAAAATTATTAATTTTAAATCTATCAATTATTCGTAAATTATTTTTTTTAAAAAAAAATTTTATTTTTTTCTTACAAAATTAAATAAAAAAATTAAAAAATCATAAATTTTATTTAAAAATTTAAAAATTGAAAAAAATTTCATTTTTTTTAATAGAAAATTTAAATTTTTCTTTTTTGAGAAATAATTTTTAATTTAAAAAAAAAATTTCTTTATTGTTTTATTTTTAATAAAAAATTATTTTTTCCAAATTAAATAAATAAATATAATATTTTAAATATATTTTATTTAAATTTCAATTTTTTATAAAATTTTATTCAATATATGATACTTTTTTTATATAAAAATATATTATTTTATTTATATATTAAAATTTTATTTTTTTTTTTTTTTATTTTTTTAAAAATAATTTTTTTTTAAAAATTTTTTAAATAAATTTTAAAATTTAAATCATATAATCCAATTTATTTTATTAAATTAGGATTAAAATAATTAAATATTAAAAATCATTTTATCAAAAAAAAAAAACATAAAAAAAAATTAAAAAATTTTTTTTTAAAATAAAATCATTTATATTTTTAAATATATTTTTTAGAAAAAAAATAAAAAAATATATTACAATAATTTTAAATTAAAATTTTATATAAAAATTAAAAAGATATTAATTTTATATATAAATTTATTATAAAAATAATCTTAAAAAAAGTTAAAATTTTACAAATAGAAAAAAATGATATTTTAACAAAATCCATTATAATTTTTTTTTTTTTTTATATATGAAGAAAATTTCAAAAAAAATTTTTTATAAAAATTTTAAAAAATTTTTATATATTTGATACATAATATAAGTTCTTTATTTTAATTTAAAAATTTTATAATTTATTTTTTAAAAGAAAATCTGAAATAAATTTATATGAATATATTTATTTTTAAATATACCATATATTTATTTATACAATTTTTATATTTTTAAAATTAAATTTAAAAAAAGGTTGAATTCATTTAATTGAAATAAAATTATATATATATATATGTTATATATTTAGATATTTTTCAATTTATATATAAATTATATTTAAATATGATATAAATATATATTTAATGTATTAAAATGAAAAATCAAAATTTTTATTTAATTTGAAAAAATAAAATTTAAATTTTATTTTAATTTTTATATCGAGTTTAAGTTATAAAAATATTTATATATTTCAAAATATATTTTGAAAATTTAAATTCATCAAATATAAATTAAATATATATATAATTTCAAAAATTAAAATAAATATATATTTTAAAAATTTTTTTATAATAAATATTTTAAATATATATAAATATATATGAAAAAAATATTTATCAATGATAAATATAGATCATATATAAAAATGTTTATATCAATTTAATATAAATATAAATATAAAACAGTTATTATATTTATTATTTTATTTTATATTTAAATATAAAAATATAAATATATTATTGTTTAATATTATTTTTTATATATTAATTTTGAAAAAATCAATTTAAAAAATTATTGAAAATAAAAATATCAAAAAAAATATTACAAAATTTAAAAAAAAAATAAAAAAAATATCAAAATTTTATTAATTAATTCAAATTATGTTTTTACAAGCAAATTTTTTTTTTTTAGCAAAATTTCATAAGATTTAAATTTTTAAACATGAATTTTCAAAATATAGTTAAATTTTTTAAAAATATTATAAAATATATTAAATTAATATTTGAATTTTTAATTTTTTACCTGACCAAAAAAATGTTTTTAAAAAAATTCTATAAAAAAAAAATTTTATTCACTCAGAATTGAAAAATTTGAATTTAAATTAAAAATTTAATGTTATGAAATGAAAGAAAAAAACAAATGTTTTTCAATATTACTTCCTTTAAAAAAATTCAAAAAATTTTTTCTGTTTATAAATTTAACAAATGGATAAAAAAATATTATTAAATTGAATTTCATAACATTTGATCACATTACAAAAATTATATATAAAATATAAATTTTATTCTATTAAAACATTAACTTAATAATTGTTTGAGGATTTTATTTGATCAACTTCCAATGTCATATATATATTTATATTATAAAATGGAATATTGATATATATATAATTGAATTTAATGAAAAAAAGAATTAAATAATTTATTTTCAAAAAATTAAAATTTTTAAAAATAACATATTTTATATTTATATAATTAATATAAATTTTATAATAAAATATCAACTCATCGTTTATAAATATAAAATTGTTATTTAATTTATGAATCAAAATAATTCCAATTTTTTTTGAGCAGTAATTTATATATATAAACCATAATAATAAAAAATTATATAAGCAAAATTTTATAAAATTCAAAAAAAATTTCAAATACAAACAGGAATTTATAAATTAAATGACAATCCTTTTATAAATATATATATATATATATTATTTATATAAAAAAATATAAAATATATTTAAAAAGGGAAAAATAAATAAAAAAAATTTTAAAATTTTCAAGGGAACATTAAAAAAATATTTTTAAATTTTTAAATAATTAAAATTTTTATTTTTTAAAATAATATTCTAAAAATTAATTTATATTATTAAAATTTGATTGGTTTTAAAAAAAAAAAAATATTTTTAAATTTATTAATTATATATATGATATATAAAAATATTTTAAATAGACAAAAAAATTTAGTTATAATCCTTTTAATATATAAAAACATTTTTAATAAATTTATATATATATATAAATATAATATATTAAATATATATATATTTTAAATATATATATATATTTAATACTATATATATATGTAAAACAATTTAATTAAAAAATATATCTGAAAAAAAGGAAAAAAAGTTAGGTAAAAAAATCAAAATTTCTTTTTAATTTTATTATTATTTATAAATATATATATATATATATAAATATATATATATATATATATATTATTTATTTAAAAATATGATTCCATCGCTACATAAGAGTTCTCATGTTTCAAAACAAGAGCCGAAAACTTCAATATAATTATTTGAATTAAATTGAATTAAAGTACCAAGCTCTGTTCCATCTTCAAAATAAAAATTTTTTTTTGAATAACTAATTTTGAAATTTACGTTTTTTATAAGCATATTCATTATTAAAATTAAAATTACTATGGTAACGGCTAGAGCAATTGTTTTAAAAAGGGGCGTAAGGTGTTAATAATTTGTATCAATATCTCAGTTACATTCAAAGATGTCAAGTCAGGGTAAGGTTGGGGTGTCTAAATTTAAAGTGGAAGATGACATCGTCTAGTCTGGTTAATGTCTATGGAAATTTATTTTTTTTTTTTTTTTTTTTTCATTTTCTGAAAGGGTTTGTGTATAAAAAAACTGTATATAAAGTATTTAACATTTTTTTTTTTTTGACTTCATAAAGGGTTATTTTTTTATTATTTAAATTTTTGAATTTATTTTTTATTTTTTTAGGGCATTATAAATTATATTTAGATATATGGAATTTAAAAATTATTTTATTGTTTGTTTGTTTTTATGCTAATTATTCAATGCAAAAATTTTGATGATGTGAAAAAAAAAACCGTTAACTCATGTCTATTGTTTAATAGATTTTTATTATTTAGAAACTTAATAATGTGTAGTTTTTCATGTAGGCATAAAGGTCATGGGTCATCCCAAGTTTTACAAGTTCTAGTTTTGTTTATAATTTTCCATTTTACTTTTTTGTTTTATTCATTTCCTTTAAAATGCCAAAAATATTTAGATATTTATATATGTATATATTTCTTTTATTTATATTGTTGAAAGAGCACTTTATATATATATATATATGGTTTTATATATATTATATTATTATATATATAAAACCCATATATATATATATATATATATATATATATATATATATATATATATATATATATATATATATATATATATATATTTAATGAAAAACAGACCACTTTAAGGTACCATTACAATAATTTATTTCACCAAAATCCTTTTTAAAGGACTCCGGATCATCAGGTAACAATTCCAACAACGAAATGAAAGGAAAAATGGGATTAGAAATTGATGGGTAGTGTAATTTTTGTAATTTAACAGGGGGGGTGAGAGTTGTAGTTAAAGAGACAAGGTAGAGTATAGGGAGGGGTTAATTTCATATCTCTCTTAAGCATGCTTTATATTGGGGTAGGAGGAGTGACCGAACCTTGACCTATTTAGATGGTTAACTTAACGGAAATGATATATAGGAATGGGAGGGGAGTGGGGAGAAAAGAAAAGGAAAAAATGGAAAAGAGAGAGGAGACAGGCGACAGTAATACAGATATATCCAAATGAGTGTTACGGCAACGAGAGAGGGGGAGAGGGAAGTGAATCGAAAGAGGCTATAATTTTGTTTTAATAAAATTATGTAAAAGATAGATTTCAATGCTTGATAGAAATTTAGATGTCAAAAAAAATGATGAATGTTATCAATTTAAACATTTAATTTTTAAGTAAATAGTTTAGGGATTTAATATAAGTTAACTACTATTTTTTTATTATTAGGGATTTATCGAGAACATATTAAAGAAATATATAAAATTATTAAAAAAATTTTATTTACCCGACCAATTGTATTTCCATAATATTATAAAAAAAATTTCGGTAACAATAACATCTATATTAGTTTTACTTTTAAATCTAATTTATGAATGCAATTTTTCTTTATTATTATATGGGTAAACTTAATTAAGGTTTAGGTTTCATTATTTAATAATATTTGAGGGTAATATTAAAGATTTTGTTTTTTCTTATATGTATCTCACAAACATATTCATGCAAATCCATATATACATACGTTTATTTACATGTGCAAATACACACATAGACACACGTGTAACAATATACACAAATGTTCATCTATCTTCATATATAAATTATATATATATACATTTCTCAAAATAATTACCTATATTTTAATATTTGAAATTTATTTAGATTTTAGTTTGATTTTATAGTTAAAGTTTAACTTTAGGTGACTTCTGAAGTGCTTCATTATTAAAGGAATTTCGTTAATATTATTATTACTATTAATAGTTAAAGAAAAAGTATATTTAAATTTAAATTATCAATTTTACTGTTTGAAACTCCCTTAAGAAGATAAAATACACTCTCAAAATTCTAATTATAGAACATTAAAAGAGAAAGTTTTTTTAAATATTAAAAATAGTAATTTTAAAATACCATTAGAATGATTTTTTAAATACTTCCATTTAAAAATATTCCATACATGTATACACACATACAGCATATATATATATATATATATATATATATATATATATATATATTTATCAAACAATAACATATACTATATATCTATATATATATATTATATATATATATATATATACATATACAAATCATATACATATACACATATATATATAATATATATATATATATATATATATATACACACACATACATACATAAATACATATACCTACATATATACACAATATATATACATAAAAAAGCATATAAAAAAAAAAGAAAGAAATACCCATAACTATCCACACATGACATATGTATTTATATTACAATGTTATATAAATCTATTCACACATATATTACAAATATTAATTAAATTATATACATCTACATACATATACAGATTATTTTTAATTTAATATCAAAATACTACATATATAAATACATGTATACACATATATATATAACATATACATATATATACATATACACATACAATACACAATGCACAAATACACATATGTACACATACATCCACACATATAAAAATAGTTTCACACACACACACACACAGTTATATATAAATATATATATATATATATATATATAATTGATACCTAGAAAAAAATTAACGTTAGTACTTTAAACATACCCCATTTATTTTATATATATATATAAATACATAAATATATATATATATATAATATATAAATATACACACATATATATATTAAAACAGTACATTTATCCATAAATTCCCTTCAAAATGAAAAATACATATATATATATATATATATTTTTTTTAGTTTCAATAAATGTTCTAAGTTCATCTAAATAATACCAAAAAGTATAGTATCAATGTATTCATACATTATTTTCAAAAACAAAATTAATGCACATTTCTTTATATATTTATATATATATATATATATATATATATATATATATATATATATATAATATATTATATAAATATATATAAATAAATATATATATATATATATATAATATTATATATATATATATATATATATATATATATAATTTAAAAAAATTTCGATTTAATTTATATTATTTGGACTGGATTCTTTATGCAGAAATATGATTAGGATAACTCTTTAAAAAAAAAAAAAAAAAGCATTTTTATTATTTTTGAAGGTAAATCTAAGATAATATTGTTCTTGTTATTTTTATAAATGGTTAAAATTTTTTATTTTTAAATAGCCATTTTCAAGATTTTAATTAAATAGTTTAATGTTACAGTTGTATTTTTATTCTATATCAATATTTTGGTTTGTTTAAAATATACAAGGATGGAAAATTAATTGAAACAAAAAAACGAAATTTTGTTATTAAAAAAATTTGTTTTTATTTACTTTAAAAAAATTAGAAATTACATATATTTTATATTTAATATATGACCATTCCTTTCCAAAGTGTTCTTTGCCTTCAAAATTCTCGAAAATCTTAAATATATTATGACCAATAATATTTATAAATATCAATGATAAAGGTTATTTATGTTAATTCATTACAATTTTTTCTTCCTAGGAATAGCGTCCAATAAATACAATAAATAAGAAATTAATTAACAATTGAGACAATATTAATATATATATTTATATATATATATATGTAATATATATATAAATTGGTTATTAACGTTGGAAATCATTTTAAATTCAATCATATTTAAAAAAATTTTAAAAATTTTTTTTTAAAAATACAGATCAGAAATGTTTTGCGTAGTCTTTGAATTATTCTAATTATTTTAATAATTTATTTTGTTAATTTTGTTTATTTTTCTTTTTTAAAAATTTAATTAATTTATTTTACCCAAATTTTTTTTTATTTTTTTATTTTTTTCAAAAAAATATTTTTCTTTTTTTTTTTTTCCGTTTTTATATAACTTATAAAATTTGTTTTATATACATTAATAATGAGTTCCGAATGTATTTATTATTTTTTTTTCGTCTATTTTCATCGAGGTAGAGTTTACAGTTTTTTGATTGATTGTAAAGGCATCTTGTTGAATTTTTATTTTTATATATTTAATATTTCGTGAAAATCTTCAGATATTTTTAGAAAGCCCTGTGTTTCTCGACTTTTGATAAAAAAAAAAATTTTTAAGAATGTAGTTTCTTTTTTTCCAAGACAGAAAATCTTAAATGTTATTTCTTCAAATTTTATATTTAACAAATTGATATTTAGCATTTGATTTAAATATACCATAATGCAAAACTATATTTTATATCATATAAGTTTAACAAATAAAATTTCACACTTCACAAATATCGATTCCAGTAATAAAATGATGATGTTTATATATATTATAAATATCATTAAAAATTCCAATTTCAAAATTTCGTTATAAATTCATTAAACTTTGTACTTAATAAAAAAAAAACATTAAAATATAAATTTTCTAAAAATCTTTATCTGTATATATATATATATATATATATATATATATATATATATAATATATGTGTATAGTGTATGAAATGTATATGTGTTGTGTTAAAACCAAAATTTGTCTTTTAAAATAATATTTTGAGAACAATCATAAGGCATTGAATCTTTAAGATTTTAAATAAATAAAAAGCAAATTATTTGTTTAAAATTCAATATTAATTATTATTTTATATTATTCTTTAAAATATAAAAAATTGCTCCATTTATTTTTTAGTGATTTAAACAAAATTGAATAATATCAATTGAATTTTAATTTAAAAAAAATTTAATTGAAAAGAAAAATGAATGTAGAAAGATACAAATAAATATAAATATAAAATTTATATATTATTTATATGAAATTTAAAGATTTATATATATATCTATATATATATATTATATATATATATATTTAAATTTTTATGTTATTCGGTAGAATTTCTTCATTAATTAATTTTTTTCATTAAATAATATAGACAAGTTTTGTCTATTTTAAAAAAGAAAAATTTCAGGAATTGGACAATCAAAATGAAAATTATAAATACCATTGAAAAATAAAAAAAATCTTTATCTTTGATACATTTTTTATTTTTAATCCTTTAATATTTCGACTTAAATAAGCCATCATCAGACCAAGTCACCATTCAATAAATTAAATAATATAAATAAACAAAGATGGTAATTTTTGTTTTTAAAATAGTTTTGCGGATATCAATATTTTGCCAATTTTATTTAAAATTAATATTATATTAAAGAATTCTGTTCGAAAGTACTAAAAATATCGCATTAAAGAAATGAAGTTTAACATTGACCATTTTAAATTGAAAATGAAAAATTTAGTTTTTTTTTAAAATGTTGGTATAAACCAATAGTTCCATTTTAAAAAAAGCATTTTTAAATTTTGCAAGTTGTTTATAATTTATTTTGAATTTAGTTAGAATTCTAAATATCAGTCAATTGTTGGAATTAAATTTTTTTTATTATTTTCTAAATCATTTTTTTAAAGCTGATGTAACAAAAAAAATTTTAGCTATTTTTTTTTCATTTTTTTTTAAAAATTTTGAAAAAAAATAAAAAATGGATATATCATGTATTTCATTTTGAAAAATTTAAAGAAAAAAAAGTTGAAGGGAAAATAATGTTGAAATATATTGGTTTTTGGGTTGAAAAAAAATATGAATTTAAAAAATTTATATATTTTTAAATATTTTTCATTTTTGGAGAAAATCCCATAAAATTTTAATAATATATGTTATTTTGCAAATTCATCATTAACAGGCGAGGACAAATTTCATTAAGAATAAACAATAAGGATATACTAGATTTAATCAAATATAATTATTTATTATTTTAAAAATATTAATTATATATATAATTTTATAAATATTTTTTATTTCATTTTGTTTCTTATATGAATAAATTATAAAAAAATTTGATTGGGATATTTATATGATTATTACATTTTTTATCATTAATTTATATAATTAGGCGAAATAGTTCAATATGTTAAATAAATTTCCAACAATTTTAATATTTGAAAATGTTATTTTTTAATTTTTTTTTTATTTTTTTTTTTTTATTTTATTTTTTAATTTTATGTTTATTATGAAATTTTGGTGAAGAAAAAATATATATTTTTTTTTCTAAATCATTATTTTCTTTTTTATATATTATATATATTATTTATATATTTATATATATAAATATAAATGTGGGGTTGAAAAACATGTCTTCTTGTGAAACTATATATATTTATATATATATATATGAAAATTATATATATAAGTTATTCAAGATATATATAGTCTAAATTTTATATATTTGACTGATCAGAAAAATATTTGACGACAAAATTGCTTAAAGTATAAATATCAAATAATTCTGCGAAACCTAATTATTCTTTACCTTCGAAAATACAATTTTATATAATTTTATACACCACTATAAAAAATAATCTCTATATTTCCCAATATTTAGGCTCATTAAAAATGATTTCAACTTATAAATACGGCTTTAAAAAAAATTAAAATTTACTTTTTAATTTAAATGAAAGATTTAATATTTATTTTATATAATATATATATATATATATATGCTTATACCCAATAATATATATATTCTATATATTACAAATGACATTGTTCTTCGTAAGCTCCACTGATAAAAGTGAACATACTATATATATATGATATACAAATAAACATATAATTATTTATATATATATATATATATATATATATATATATATATATATATATATATATATATATATATTTGGTTGGATAGATGTGAGTTTGTGACCCTGGGTTTCACGCTTTAGCGATTGTCAGACAAACTGATTAATGTTTTAAAAAATTTGGGTTTATGTAGATTGCGTGTATTGGTGTTATTGTGGAAGCGGTGGGGGAAACTTTGTCGTTTTGTCATTCATCGTACTAACGCAAACATCGATGTATGCAGACACATATACATACTTGTTCGTCCGTCAGGACTCATACATATATAAACATACGTGGGCAGTTTCGGATATGAGATATGTATGTATACGGGTGGTGTTATGTCTATACATACGCATTTGTATGTTGAAATGTTGAAATTTAAACATTGGAAGTGTGTGGCGGAAATGTCTCGTTAATGTCTCGTGAATGTATACATGTCATATTTTTTTTTTTTATTTTTCCGCTGAAAAATATTTCCTCGCATGTATGTATATACGTGTGGTGGGGTTTGTTTAAAATTATGATAGGTAAAAATTATTATTATTTTTTTTATTTTAAATTTAAAAAAAAATGGGGTTTATTTGTTATTATTTAAAGCTGGTTATTTTTTTTTTTTTGATGACTGTGTATATGTAACAGGTAGAAATTTCGGTTTTGTAATCCTTATTGGTTATTTTATTTGGTGATATTTAAATTTAATATGGGGGTGGGGTAGTTTACGTTAATAATTATAGCGGGTCTATATAATAATATAGATGTGATGTGATAGTAATGTTGTATTTGGGTTGGAGACAATGATAATATAATTAGCTAATAGTTATTGTAAATTGGTAGAAATGATTAGTAATGGTGGTGGGAGAATGATAAAACCATAAATTATTAGTTATAGTGGTGGTAGCTTGAACTAAAAAGTGATTGTTGGTGTTTTATTTTTATTTTGTTATATATATTAATTTATTTTGGTATAAATCCTGATAATAGGTATTCTGTGTAAAATTATGATAGTTGAAAATTGCTATAATTTTTATTTTAAATTTACAAAAAAATTTTTTTTATTGGATTAAAGCTGGTTATTAAATTTTTTTTTTTAATGAACTGTGTATATGTGACTGGTAGAAATTTCAGTTTGTAATCCTTATTGGTTATTTTTATGGTGGTATTAAATATGCTGGGGGAATAAAGTTTACGTTAATAATTATGACGGGTTTATATGATGGGGGTAGATGGATGTGATTAATGTGTAATATACATGACAATGATAATATAATGGCTAATAGTTATTCTAAATTGGTAGTAGTGATTAGTAATGGTAACGTGCTTAATTGTAATGTAATTTTTTATGGTGCTATCTTGAACTCAAGAATGATTGTAAATGTTTTATTTTATTTATTTTCTATTTATCAATTTATTTATTTTTGTATTTTATAGATTTATAATTTTATTCTCATGCCTACATTTGAAATTATTTTAACCTTATATTGGTTTTTATTTGTCATAATATAATGGGGAGTAATTCTTGTTAAATAATGATTATGAATGTTTTTGTGACATGTGATGTACTAATAATGGTCTACCATTGATGGTGGTGTAGTAGATATTTAGTTAATAGTTATTGTAACATGGTAGAATGATTTTAATGGTGGAAAGTGATAATGGTGAATAAATGTAATTATTGTGATGGTTGCTGAGTAAAATTAAAAAGTGATTGTATGTTTGATTTTTTTTATCCGTGAAGTATAAATTGGATAATTTCCAAGAAAAAAATTCTCATGCCTACATTTTGGAGATTATTCTGATTTTTATTCAAAGTAAATGATTTTTGCGGTGTTGTGTGATATTATTGCTACTTTTTCGTAGATCCAAACTTGAAACATTTTGTAATGTTCTCCTCATAGCTATAAATTCATCTAATTCTCTTATTACCAGTCTTTTATTATTGTTGGTAGTGGATATATCGAAATCTTTTTTATATCTGAAATATTTTCTTTACACATTTTCCTCACTAAACATGAACATTTTATCTGTTCCTCCCAGAATGAAAAGGGATCGCCAGATCGTAGTCTTCATGAAAATTACCCTGTTTTGTTGAAAATAAATAATTATGCATCCTGTTTAAGAAAAAATTTTATGGCAAATATATTGTTTTCTGAAAATTTCTTATTCTTTAGTAAACATATGAATTTGCTTCTCTGAAAGAAGTTTAAATTAGAAAATTTTTCCTCACTAAATTCATTTTTTCTTGGGAATCATTCTCCCAGTAATAATAATTTGTGTCTTAGTGGCATTATCGCCATCTTCTGTCTTTCTGAAACCTAGTTCTTTTATTGTCTTTTTCTGGTACTAAATTCTAAAAAATTCATTTTCAATCCCAAAATAAAAGTTTTTGTGTCTTAGTCTTCCATTATCGCCATCTTCTGTCTTTTCTGAAACCTGTTATTTTATTGTCCTTTCTCCTGTTTTAAAAGTCTTCTCATTCTCATTGTAACCCCTGGTGTCTTAGTGGCATTATCGCCATCTTTCCTTTTCTTCCTGAAACCTGTTCTTTGATTGTCGTAATTCTCCAAAAAAAGTCTCATTTAAAAATTTCATTCCATAATAGGGTGTCTTAGTGGCATTATCGCCATCTTCTGTATTCTGAAACCTGTTCTTTTATTGTCCTTTCTCCTAAATAAAGTCTTCTCATTCTCAGTAACCCCTAAGTTCTTAGTGGCATTATCGCCATCTCCTCATTTCCTGAAACCTGTTCTTTTTATTGTCCTTTTCCTCACTAAAGTCTTCTGAAATTCTCAGTAACCCTCGGTGTCTTAGTGGCATTATCGCCATCTTCTGTCTTTCTGAAACCTGTTCTTTTATTGAATTTTCTCCAAAATAAGTCTTCTCATTCTCAGTAACCCCTGGTGTCTTGTGGCATTATCGCCATCTTTAGTTTTTTCTGAAACCTGTTCTTTTATTGTCCTTTCTCCTAAATAAAGTCTTCTCATTCTCAGTAACCTCTGGTGTCTTAGTGGCATTATCGCCATCTTCTGTCTTTCCTACAGAAACCTGTTCTTTTATTGTTTTTTTTTAAATAAGTCTTCTCATTCTCAGTAACCCCTGGTGTCTTAGTGGGATTTTCGCCTTGGTATGGATGAAATAGGGAGCGTGGACAAAAAACTTACAAAAATCTGTTTCTTACAACCTATAAAAAAAGTGAAATGCTCTAATATGTATAAACTTAAAATTTAACTGTAACAAAGAAGGACCTGCAATGTTATCGGTTTTGGCTTCAGTCATTTTGCTGTCACCATGACGTGGCTTCCTTCAGTATCCTCGAAAATATCTATCTATCTAGCCCAGTCTCTTCATTCAATCTATCTATCTATCTATCTATAAATCTAACTTGTTTTCAATCATATCTATCTATCTATTATCTATCTATCTATCTATCTCAGTCTCTTCATTCAATCTATCTATCTATCTAGAAAATCTATTCTATTCATCTATCTATCTGTGTTCTTACCTATCTATCTATAGCATTTTTTTATCAAGACAAATGACTAGACAGTATAATTTCAAAAATCAAATCCAAAAAACAAACTATATAAATTTTTGTTTCTCCCTATCTCAGTTTCATTTATATCTATCTATCTATCTATCTATCTATCTATCTATCTATCTATCTATCTATCTCATTTATCTATCTATTTATCTATCTATCTATCTATCTATCTATCTATCTATCTATCTATCTATCTATCTAGCCATCTGTTCATTTTCTATCTATCATTCATCAGTATGTTCATTATATCTATCATCTATCTATCTATCTATCTATCTATTTATCTATCTATCTATCTATCTCAGCCTGTTTCTAACTCTCTATTTGTGTTCCTAACTCTCTATCTGTTGTGTCGGAAACCTACCACCCGTCTTGAAGATGAACTTGTCTGCGAACAAAGACGCTAAATGGCGGCATGTCAAAAGACAGTCAGGGACGGAGCAGTTCTTAGCTGAGCTAGTTATTGACTACTCAGGCGATTTCTGTACCTATTTACCAACCTATTAAAACCCTTTTTTATTTTTACGTGTTATTTGGCGTTTATCTCTACTAACCCCAAATCAACATCATAACACTATCTATAGCAATTTTTATCAGGCCCCTGACTAGAGCGGACTCATTCCAAACCTAAATCCAATATATATTAAACACAAAATATATTCATTTTTGTTTTTATGCATCTCAGTGTGTTCATATCTATCTATCTATCTATCTATCTATCTTAGTCTATTCATATTTATCTATCTATCTATCTATCTATCTATCTATCTATCTATCTATCTATCTCAGTCAATTCGTATCTATCTATCTATATATCTATCTCAATCGGCTCATACCTATCTGTTCACCAATCTACCTCATTCTGTTTAAATCTATCTATCTATCTATCTATCTATCTATCTAACAAACCATCTTTACGATTTTTTGTGAAGCCCCAAAATAAACAATACTGATTCCAGAATTAAATCCAATATATAATAAGTACAAATTACCTTCATGTAACAATGAAAGAACGAAACCAAAATCAGGGAAAAGCGTGACATTTTCTCGGGTACTGATAGAAAAAGAAAGACACTATAAAACATAACAGCTTTTTTAAGAAACCATAATATAATATTTATTATATTTTGGACTCCTTTATTTTTTTTAGATTTCACAATCGATATAAAATACGTTTATGCGATCGGATGAAAAAGACTGGCTTCTTTTTTTTATATAGTTGAATATGTTTGACGTTCTCAAGGCATGACCACTGCACCTTCCTTAGACTGTAAGTGAAAATTGCGGGTCAGTCTTTGTTTTAGTGGTCAAGTCACTGGGAGTAATCTACCAGTTAGTGTTGCAACGCTTCTTCAGGTAGCCACAGATCTTGGGGTGGGCAGCGACGCGTTTCCACAGGGCCATCAGTTTGGGGTAGTTGTTGAACATGGACTGGTTCTCCATCATCGGGTTCTCCAAGCAACAATAACACATCATGTCACACAGCATCATCTGGTCGAAAAGAAAAGAAGATTTACTCAACTTGACGATCAAAGAAAGAAATAGCATTCTACTGTTAGAAATGGCAACCAACTACTACTAAAAAGCCTAGCCTGTCTAGAATCAAAGACGACATGATCGCCCAAGCGTGTATCGCGTATAGAACTTAACAGATTGACTGAAATCAATAACTGATTTTAAAGGAAGCAGTTCGTTTTTTAGAGAGACTTGCAATGGCTTTAGCTTGCCTAATATAGGGTTGTAGCTAAAAGACACGATGGGACCTGAAATCATAAATAAACTTTATTAAATTATATTTTTTTTATTTTTCTTTACTGGTTTTAGGATGAATTTTCTTTGAGATTTACCATTGAAATGTATAAGTTGCTATATTGTTTAAATGTGTAAATTAAAGTTATTAAATATTAAAAACCGTTCGTGACTTCGTTCACACTGTAATATAGTGACGTTTCTCCCTATCATGGGGGACATGAATGAATGGAATCGTCCGTTGATGCAAAGAAGCGGAGTTAAGCAGATTTGAAC
This sequence comes from Acanthosepion pharaonis, assembly GCA_903632075.3. Classification (NCBI taxonomy): domain Eukaryota; kingdom Metazoa; phylum Mollusca; class Cephalopoda; order Sepiida; family Sepiidae; genus Acanthosepion; species Acanthosepion pharaonis. The sequence goes on from CAHIKZ030002558.1 coordinate 468,243, forward strand.
AGAGATGGCATGAAGTCTTAGCCGGGCGCTAAGCTCTGAGTTCTCGTCAAACCTCAGACGAGGCTAAGGGCAAAGGGTAGAGTCTCGTCTGGGAAGGTAAACAAAATCCTCGTTATTACAGGGTTTATGGGGAATTTTGCTTAAGCCTAAGATTCAAAATGCCCCCACGTAAAATAACCGGCCTTGTACCACATGCCATATTTTGGGTAACTCAGGTCAGATCGAGATTGGGCATTGAGTCTTAAAATTTATTCAATTAGTGCTCGTCGAAATTTGATTTCAGAACAATGCCAGTTGAGATTTTATGCCAAAGGGCAGAATCTCGTCTGGGGAGGTAAATAAACCGAAAAGTTATTATTAAGAGTTTTGGGGAATTTTTGCTTCCATTATAATCAATGGAATGCCCAATATAAAAAATAATAAATATAAAAATACCAACTTAGCAATAGATTTTAACCGCACGTTAAGCTCTTCGGGCAGAGAGAAACCCAAACAAGACTAAGCCAAAGGGCAGAGTCTTGTCTGGGAAGGTAGAAAAACCCGACCCCTTAATTACGGGGTCTGCGGTTCATTTTTGCTCGTAAGGGCTCGGAAGAACCCACGTTAAACCGGCTTTGTGCCACATTCCCCTCTGTGGGGAGCTTGAGTAAATACCGAGTTAGCATTAGGTGAATTGCTAATTGTACCTTCGTGTAGTAAACCTATTTCATTACCTACGAGTTTTATTCCTTATTTATTTTCCTCTGTTATCTCGAAAACACAAGATACAACACTCCGTCGCTATAATAATCTAAGGAGCTACGTGGTTGCGGATGAGTGATAATGAGACGGCTTCAGAAGAAGGAACCAGAAACCCAATCCTAAACAAGAAGCAACGGATAAACATCTACCCTTGTTCAAAAGACGGGGAGGAGTAAGAACCGGGAAATAGGCAAACCTTTCTACTCATATTGAATTTATAGCACGGTCAATTTGTTGGTTTGCTTTTTTCGGTATATCAACCCCTCGATAGGTTATTTAATGCCGACAAGTTTTTACGGTAGATTTGTATGAATAAAATATCGACGAAACACCCAGTGAGTATCGGACTCACTATTCAGTCCCGATTGATCTAGCGAGAAAAGCTTGTTAACCATTACACCACGTCGAAATTCCCTAATGATTTTCTAAGGGTAGCCTACATGTGGCACAAGGCCGAATGTATAGCGCATCCAGTGGGAATCGAACTCCCTATTCTGTCGTAGTTGATCTAGCGAGACAAGCTTGTTAATCATCACACTAGGTTGAAGTGTCCATAAAGTATTTGTTATAGCGATTTTCCAAGCGTAGCTTAGATGTGGCACAAGACCGAAAGTATGGGGCACCCAGTGAGGATCGAACTCACTACTCAGTCGTAATTGTTCTAGCGAGACAAGCTTGTTAACCACTACAGCGCCTCAACGTTATAAGTTTTGAAAACAGTAAAAACAGCACAATGTACAAATTTAAATTATATAATAGACGCCTATTAAATGAAATTGTATTTTTTTTTTTTTCAGACATTTTTATTTCGCTCTGAATTCTACGTCCAACGGTTAATTGCCAATTTAAACATTTTTAATAATACATTTGGTGGCAGGAACGACCCACGATAGCTTAGGGCGTGACGAAACTTATAAAGGAAATAATAGATAAACAAATGAAGTGTGTGACAGTCATCGTCATTCAGGAATTGCATGAGGGATTTTTTAAAAGAAGCCATTAATAAGTTGTGAACTCCTCCAGCGACAATTTTTATAATAATAAAGAGATGTTTCTTTACAATGAAAGGTAGAGGCATCTTGATTCTAATGCTTTTTGTATGATAGCTCGATTTACCATCGCAAAACTATCAAATGAGAGACCTCATCCTGCTTTTCAATATCCGGCTTACATTATCGGTTGACCTGAAGTGGAAAAATTACATTGAATCCATTGCTAATCCGGCTGCTAAAAAGGTTGGATCACTATATCGTGTTAGACGATTTTTCTCAATATTACTTATTTATAAGTTTACGACTCACCCATGCTTAGAACATTGCTAAACACATGTTCATTTAACACGAGAAACTTACTTTCTCTTCTCTCTCTCTCTCTATATATATATATATATATATATATATATATATATATATAGAGAGAGAGAGAAATAGTAGAGAATAATATATTATATATATATATATATATATATATATATATATATAGGCCCCCTGGAATATATATATATATATATATATATATATATATATATATATATATATATATATATATATATAAATAGAAGTCAAAACAGGAATTTTTTCATTTTTCAAAAACAGAGCCAAAAACTTCAATATAATTTTAAAAATTAAATATATTAAAATTAATTTCATCTTAATTTGAAGTTTCCAAAAATTCGCTTGAAGATAGCAAAACAGAAGTTTGATCATTTTAATTCAATTAAATTTTAATAATTATATTGAAGGTTTCACTTTTAATTTTGAAACATGATTTTCTTATGAAGAAGGAATCATTTTTTTTTTAAATAATTATGACTTAGGGATCTACTTTTGTATTCTTACTATTTTTAAAAATAAAACAAAATCTTAAAGAAAATTGTTTACCTAACGGGTTCTTTCCTATTTTTATATGTTTGAACACACACACACAAATCAAAACCTAACAATTCTCACCCACAGAAGACAGAGCATTTTACGGAGGTGTTGACGTCTGACATTTATACACCCACCCACACGAATATACACACTTACACACATCAGTTATTTCTCCCTAATGAGCCAAATGATAACACACACCCACAGCAATATACACGCTTACACATATCATACTCACTCACCCCTAAGAACCAAATAACACACACACAAACTTAAACAGAGACACATCCCCTCTCCAGGAACCAATAAAACTGTCAAAATGACCAAGGGAATTCAGAGCAGCATGGATTCATCCAGCTCTTATCTCAAATAACAACTTTGACTGGTTGACCAACACAAGGAACGTTAAAAGATTCATGTTAAAAAGATAAAAAAAATAAAAAAACAAATGAAAACTACAGACAAAAGTTCATTTTCTCCATCAAGACATTCATTTCTGTAGTTTACTGCTACCAGCAAGCAGAAATATTTCTTCTCCTGATGATGGCCATTTTGGCCGAAACTAGTCGAGGAATCTAAATGAAATAATAATAAAAACAAACGAAAGAATATTAATCTACAACCCAGTGTGTCTGAAGATTTTAATTTTTAATATCTTTTATTGTTCAATATATATATATATATATATATATATATATATATATATATATATATATATATATATATTTTATATAAAATATAATAAATATGCAACAAATAAATTTTAAATTTTATACATATTTATTTTTTTGAATAAAATTCCAAGAATGAAGAATGAAAAATAGATTTCAATGTTATAGGAAAGTAAGGATGAAAAAAAAATTAAAATCTAATATTTTATTTTTTTAATTTATTCATTGGAATCGAAAAGAAATCGATCCAATTCATAAAGAACAAATTCAAAAAAAAAACAGAATAAAAACAATTTTAAAAAAAAAAATGGAAAAGAATTTTTAGAGAGAAATATTTATGAGGAGGGGGAGAAAAAATCTAATAACAGAAGAGAATTTTAGGAGATTTGGGAAATTTTTGAATGATACAAAATTGAAAACAAAATGAATTTTTCGGATTAAATATATATATATATATATATATTTATATATATATATATATATATATTATTATTATTTTTGAATGTCTGAAAGAAAAATTTATAGTATTTTTTTTTTTTTCAAATATATATATAATATATATATATATATATATATATATATATATATTGATGAAATATCAAAAAATCTTCAATATTATCAGTCCTGATCTTAATTCGTGATTTTCAATCATTTAAACATTATAAAATTTAGGTTAATATCTACTTTACTTTATTTTCAAAAATATTTGAACGGTCAGAATCAAATTAAGAATGGTTTAATTGACTTTAAAATTTAAACTTTAGGAAATCGAAAATTTTTTGTTTTAAACAAAAACAAAATAAACAGTTCTTTAAATTTAAGAATTTATTATTATAAATTTTTTTGTTTTTTGCTTTCTAGAAAACAAAAATTTTTAAATATCCAAATAAATGCCAATCATTATATATATTGTTAAAATAGTTATATAAAATTATTATTTTAATCGTTTTTTTAATTCGGAATCTGAATTCATTTCTTTGAACTTTTCATTGAAAAAGAACAGTGAAAAATTTCTGTTTAAAATTTTCTATTTATGCGGATGATATAAAAAATAAATTTTTCTAAAGAAACGTTTAATTAAAATTTTTTATTTTTTTTTTATTTTCAAAAAAATTAAATTTTGATCAGAAATCAAAATTTTTAACAGATTTTTTTTCTAAATTTTCCATAACTTTTTTTTAATTTTTTTCTTTTTTTCTAAATGAAATGAAAATAAAAATTATTATATAGATAAATGATCTTTTTAATTTAAGTTATATCTTTGAATTAAGGGGTAGTTGAAGATTGTATTAATTTAGATTAAATAATGAAACAGAAAAATTATAAAATTACTGTTAATTGTTAGAAATTTTTTTTATTTGATTTAAATTATTTAAAAGAAATATTTTTTTTTAATATTTTCATATAACCTTGAAAAAGAGTAGTTAAAAACAATTATTTTATACTGAATATTAAAATAAAATATTTGTAACTTATACGAATTATTTTTATATATATTACATTTTTTACATGTTTTTTTCAAATAATTATATAAAGAAATATTGGGTGGGACCGTTTATTTATATTTTTCCAATCTTATCTTAAAATATGAATATAAGAAATATATTTTTTTATATATAAATTTATACAACGGCACTTTCAGAAAATTAGAGTATTTTATTGCAATATACGCGCATTTCTGACAAAACTTTGTTTTTCAATCCTGAATGAATATAAAGAATAGAAAAAAATTAAAAAAATTCATAAAATATATAAAATATTATTTTTAAATAACGTCTACCTTTTTAAAAAATCATATATTATATAAATTTATTTTTAAAAAAGAAATATTTCATAAAAATATATATTCCATTTTATTTAGAAATATATCTTTATATAATCTATATTTATAAATATATTAGTTTCTGGAAAATACTTAAAAACATATTCTTCTTTTAGACATGGATTTCAAAACACATTCTTGAATAAATTATCAACAATTCTTGATTTACCATTTTTCCATTTTCTTGAAGTTTAAAAAGAATGGAAAAAATGACAGATTTTAGTTTAAAAATTATAAAAAAAATTTTTATTTCATTCATTTTTATTTGAAATTTTATAACATTAAAAAGAATTTTTTTTTTCCTTTCAATATAATATATTGAGAATTTTTTTTGTTTCATCATTTAGATTTTGGTCATTAGAAATATATGCATAGTTTGACATAATTATTCCAAAATATATGAGTATTAATTTTTTTATAAATAGGTTCAGTATATATATTGGAATATTAAGGATAAGTTAGTTGAAAATTAAAAATGAATCAAATTTTTTATAAACAGGAGAAATAATTTTAATTTTAATGAAAATGACGAATCAGAATTCATTGATATCAAAATTTTCAAATTTTACACTTCAAGATTAAAATATTTTTTTTTGTAAATAAATCAGTTGAAAAATCTGGACTGATATAAATTATGATAAAAAAAAATCAAATCAGAAATATTTCGATTAAAAAAAATAAATAAGAAGATCAATGATATCAAACTTTAATTATGCCTAGAAAAAATTAAAATGTTTTATAAATAATATTATATAATAGTTAAACATAAGTAATACAAAAAAGAAAGAAAATAATGATGATTTTTAAAAAAAAATCAAACACCTTTTTGAAATTTGGCAAATTTAAGCGGAATCATGTTTAGTTATTTGTGAGATTAAAATCTTAACAGAAATTGAATTTGTCAATAAATACAGGGGATTTTTAATTTTCTCAATTTATTTTGGGTAATATTAAAAAAGGTTTTAAAGATTTTACTCAAAAAAAGGATGTTTGTTTATTTTTTGGATAACTTTGGAAGAATTTAAAAGGAAACGATAGAAATACTAAAGGTTTTAATAATTATGCATAATAGAAACAATGAGAACGGTGTCCGTTAAAATTAACTTAATTGACGTTATATTTAAATTTTATACTTATGTCCTTGATATAACTTGAATTTCCGCCAATAAATGAATTTTATAAAAAATTTTTGATCAGATTAGCAAATTATATCATTAAGAGATTTTCTTTGATTCATAACCTGAAAAAAATTCACAATCAGGAAATTTAAATTTTATCTATAGACTAGTGACCAAAACATTACATCCCTCCTCAAAAAAAGACTAAAGGAACATTTGCAAAATAAAAAATATTTCCACTTATAAGAAAAACTGAATAAATAACTGTTTAACAAAAAAAAAAATTTGATTTTTACCATTTCAAGTCAAAAAGTAAAAAATTTATGAAAATATTTAATTTACCGGGATATTTCAAATTAGTTATAAAATAGAAGATAACATAACCATTTTTTTTTTATTTAAGCAAATATTTATATATTGATCATCTTTAGCGAAAAAATTTAGGTTACTTTGAGCCAAAATTGTAAGAAATTTATAATGAACCCATTTTTAACAAATTCATTTTTTACAAACCAAATCAATTTTATGTTTTTTTTTAATGTTTAATTTAAATTTTTGAACACATAAATTTTTTTATAAGAATTTTCTTTAATTTTAAAATCAAATTTTTTTTTTAATCTTTTAACAAACCATTATATAAATTTTTTCATTTTTTTTGAATTTAATCTTTTACAAGGTTCTCAAAAATAGGTTAATGGAAAATAACATATTTCTTATTTAAATAAATTGAAAAAAATTTAAAAAAATTAATATATATATGAAAAAGGGAGAAAATGCGCTGTCATTTTTAGTGTTGGAAAATAAATAAAATTTATTTTCAATTTTTCTTTTCTAATCCATCCATTTTTTTGCAAACATTTTTTGTTTTTGTAATGTTTTATTTGTACTAACGTTTAAATTATTATAAATTTACCATAAAATTCCAACCTGGATCATTTTTTTTATTATTTATAAAAACCCAATAGTTTAATTATTAAATTTTATTATTATTATCTTCTAAAAGAAACAGATTCCAAATAATGTATTTCATACAAATCATTTTCTTATGAGACAATTTTGAAATCTTAAAACCGGATTCAAATTTATTAAAAAGTTTTTTAAAAAAATGTGAATTTTCAAAAATTTAAAAATTTTAAAAATTTTTTGATAGAATAAAATTATATGAATAAAAAACTTAGGAACAAAAAGTTGGAAATTTAAAATGTTTGTTGAGTAATGAAAGGTCCAGTAACCTTATACAATTTGGATGACGGGTTTAAAATAAGTAAAACATTTTAAAAATATTTGCAGATATCACAAAAAATAGTCATTTTTTATTTTTCAAGGGATATTTTGATCATTTCTTTTTTTGATTTTTTCTTAAAAATTTTTTTTTTTTCTTTTTAGTCAATATAAATATAATATTAAATATAATATTCTATAATAAACATATTTATATATATAAATCAATAAATTATTATATATTTGCATCTACATGAAAAATTTGACATTAAACCAATAAAAAAAAAAAAAAAATTATCAATTTTCACGAAGAATTGAACTTTAAAATACAAATCTGCTGAAAATTTGAGAATCTTCCAAGAAGGGGAAAATAATCCTGGATTGTAGAAGCCATAATGTACCTTGTTTGAATTATGTACTGCAAAGGAATTTAATCTATATTGATAAATTTGACAGGTAAAGTAATGTAAAACTGGTTAATTTAATTAAATGGGTTTTAGAAGAGGCCAACATTTTTTTTGTCGTATAAAAAAAGATATTTTACATTTAATTCTAAAATTATTTATGAAGGTCAAAATTGTATATAACAAGAACGAGCTCAATAATTATGATTTTATTTTGAAGTAGTATAAAAAGAAATCTATTAGTATTAATCCTTTTTAATGGAAATCCTGCTATGAAAATGGGTTAACAATTTGTCATCCAAAATCTATATTCTAATTTCAATTTCATTTATTTGTCACTGGAAAGGACCAATTGTTCTTTATCCACTGGGCCATGTCTGTCCTTAACTGGAAAACGTGCATTTGCTAATTTTGGGGACTTAGAAATATAATGTTTCAACATCATTTTTTACCAAAAATTCTCATTTTGCAATGTTTTTGTTATTTAATTATTATTATTATTATTATGACATTTAATCTTTACCAGTATTCAAAAAAAAAATTTTCTGTTATTATTATTTATTTATTTAATAAAATTTTTACCATTTGCTCATATTGCAATATTTAGAAAAAATATTATTATTATAATTATTTATTTATTTATTTTTTCTTTTTAACCGGTGCACATATTGCATCATAAATCTGTTTTTATTATTTTTAAATTATTATTTTCTTTGATTTCTGGCGTTTAACATTTCTAATGGTCCCGCTTATTAGGGAAAATTTAGAAATGGCGTCATGATCCTTAATGGACAAAAAAAAAAAAAAAAATTTCACATAGATAAAGCCCTTTCGTAAGAAAAATGTTTCTTAATAAATTCAGAATTTTTTTTTTGTATCTCCTTGAAATGGACTTTAGGAATCTAAATAACGTTGCTGAAGAGAGAAACATAAAGAAAAAAAAAAATTTGAATAACCAAATTGAAATTATAGAAAGATAAATAAAATACCATATTTAATGTAACAAATTTAAATAGAAAGAAATACTCTCGAATTATATAGACTAAATTTCAATACGTTCAAAAATACTAGGGGTGGAAAAAAAAAATATATTGCCATTAAAAGAAAAAAAATTAATCAAACCCGTTCCAAATTTCTTATAAATATTAATAGGCAATTTGTAAAGATTCAGGTGTTTTTTCCAAGATGTATTTAATGTCAGGGAATATTTCAATATTAAACATTGAAAGGCCCAAAAAATTATTTCTTTTGATTTATATATCACGCATATATATATATATATAAATATTTACTGAATATTAAATAATCAGACCGAAGTAATCAAAATCCAAGAATTTTGAATGAACTAAAAAAAGATCGAGAAATGTTCAGTAGTCTTGTAATATGGTTGTCAGAAAAGGTCAATTTGGATTAATTTTGTTCTTTTGAAAATGTCGAGTTATTATCGCTTAAAGAATTATAATCAAGATTTTCAGGTATACATCCATAAGTAAATTTGGATCATTTAAAATACAAAATCTTTTTTTTTTTTTTTGACAGAAATAAGCATGTCTTCAACAGGAATATGACAATAATTACCTTATATAATATTGTTTAATATACAGAAAAAATAAAAACAAAACTTAAAAACAAATTCAAAAAATGAAAATATTATTATAAATATCTTTATAATTGAATATGATAGCGCGTTGAAGGATTTTGATGAATCATGTTTTCTGTTAAATAAATTTTGTTGATTACCGATTAAATTTGGAGACTATTCCTACAGCTCTGTTAAAAAATTGAATTTTCATTATAGTTGACTTATTAGGATATTTTTCTTATTTTTATGAAGTTAAAATGTACGAATATTCAAATGGCACAATAATGAAAGAAATATTTCATTCAGTGTGAGATCATTTCATTTATCTCAAACAGCTAAAATCTTTGTGTTTTTCTTTTTTTTTAAATTAACTCTCAGAAATTCTTGTGGCTAACCATCAGATGTTATAAAAAAAGGTGCTTGAACATCATCACTTTGAAATGATGGTTTATATGATCATTGAAGTTAAGCAATGTTGAGCCTTAGATGGGTGACCACTTGGGAATTATCAGATGCTGTAAGCTTGGATGTGCAGGTGGTGTAATAGATAATGGATCAGAATCGTTAATTAGAGAGCCGAGTTTCAATTCCACTTACATTCATTATATTCACTTACATGCAAATGACCATGGGGAAAGCAAAGAATTCACTTCTCTCCCCCCAAACTATGGGCTAATTAGTAAGAAATATTTTCTGGTTTTACATAACCTACAAAAGTTGATAAGCTGTAGAAAATGAATCAGTCAATCAAAACAAACATATTTCCAGCAAATCAACAAATACATTTTTGTATTTGACATCAGGCATTAAATTTGTCAGTTTTGTTAATATTGTCTTATAAATTCTTTTCTACAATTTCAAATATATTTATGTTAAATGATGAATAAATTAGAAAAATGGCCCTGAAGATTTTGTTCAAGCCTAACAGAGAATGTCACCACTTGGTACTAACCTCAGTGTCTATATATATATATATATATATATATATATATATATATATATATTATATAAAATGTTCTACTGTGTATCGAGTACTGTTTTTAAAAAATAAATGTATAAGAACTCTGGATTATAAATCTGACTGTTTTTTCTTTTATATAAACATACATACATACATACATACATATATATATATATATATGTATATATATATATTTTTAAGTGTTTCACCCCAAGCAAGGCGAGAAGCCACTAGGACCCAAGGGGTTACAGAAAATTTAGAGCAAGATCAGATAGGAGTGATAGAAAAAGGATGAGGAGAAGGGTAGTGGATAGATCAAGGCAACTGGAGATGTCGATTGACATTACACTTGAATAGCTGGAGATTATAGCTCACAGGAAAACAGGAATAGGCAAGGGAGTTCCACAGGTGAGAGGCACGAGACATGAAGCTATTGGAGTAGAAGAGACGGCTACATTTAGGAGTTTCGACAGTGAAGGGGTGAGAGCAGGATGCCAGCCTCGTAGGGCGCTTGAACTCATGAAGTCTGGGAACCAGCAAATGCAGCTCCTTGGAGCAATTGCCATGAAAGTATTTGTAGAACAGACAGAGGGAGGCGACGATTACGTCTGTGAGAGATTGACTGTAGACGAGATGAATATATATATATATATATATATATATATATATATACACATGTAAAACCTCTACCCTGTCAAAAAAGTATCAGGATTGTTGTATGGCAATGGGTTTTATTTTCTATTATGAAAGAGCAATCCATTTCCTACAAAAACAGGCAAAGTGGGTTGTTGTTTAAGTTACAACTACAATTATTGTTTATCAGTGAGCTACCACAAAAATAAATACAAAACAAACCAAATATAAATAAACAGATAGATTTTTTTACAAAAAAAAAAAAAAAGAGAGGGTGTGTAATTGTAATAAAAAAAACATGGGTCTTAGACAATCAACCAGTAAATGAATAAAATATGGAAAAGAAGAATTCCATTTTGCTCATTTGAAATTTCCTCTCGTTGATAAGAAAATGGTTTCACAATACATTACATCATTTTAAAAAGGAGGGTTTGTTATTTGTTCTCAGATTTTTTTTTTTTTTTTTTTTGTTCAACATTAATTCATATGTGTAAATGGATGTTTTTGCAAATGAAAATCCACCTCTTGTGCCACAGAAACTACATTACCTTCCTTTCATTTGAACATTTTTTTCTGTTCTTTCCTTCATTTTTCTTTCTTTGAAAAAAAAAAAAATTGAAATAAAAGGTTGATTGCAGTATCTTGTTAGTCATCTTTAATGAAACATTATGCCTCCATTAATCTCCCCACAGAGCCTCAAACTCAACATGGATACCTACATCAAGTACCTTGAGGAGGTAATGCTGCCCTGGGTCAAGAGGGTGGCTGCTGGCAATTTAATGTCTGGCAACAGAACTCTGCACTATGCCAGACAAGCAGGAGAACATCATCATGGCTATCAGACAATTTCTGCAACCACATCACCACTTGCATCTGGCCATTTAACACCCCAGACTGCAACCCCTTTATTATTATGTATGGGGTGCAGTAAAAAAAGAGACCAACAAAACTCCTTGTAATAACCAAAGATGAAGCGAAAGATTAAAAAGGATTATGGTAGCATTCACCAAGTTAAACAAGGTAACTATCCAGAAGAGTTGCAGGAGGAGATTCTTGAAGTCATCTGGAGGCTGTTATCAAAGTCAATGATGATTTTATTGAATAAATTTATTCTTTAGTATTTCAAGATATTTTTTGTGTAATTTAGACGACTATTTACCCATCGCACCTATAAATATATATATATATATACATGGTACCGTGGAGTAATGGATAGCGGCTTGGATTGAAGAATTAAAGAGCCGAGTTCAAATTCATTTTATCCATTACATTCACTTACGTGCTAATACCCTTGGGAAAGGTGTGAATCCTCCTCTTCTCCCTCCAGCTATGGGTAAATAGCAGGACAGACTGGGTTCTATAGCCTTGGATGGTAACTGGTCTGGGAGAAGGACAACTCTGAATTTAAAACCTGCAGAGGGTCGTTTGGGGACCTTGTGGCAACTTAGTGCACCAGGTCTCTGAATTCGGCCCTTCAAAAGTTTGGATGGTCCTGCACAAAATTTTACCACTATAATCTCATGTGCCGTTGTTGGGCTGTCAGTTTCCTGGGAACTGATCTGCTTGACCCTCATATAAAAACTCGATGGAAAAGTCGACTATATATATATATATATGGCCTGACAGTTGTAGTTAGCAAAAAAACAGACTGTCCCCTTTAGGTGTTGACTTCAATGTCCACTATTGATTTTAAATCTAAACTCGATGAATTGCTATAATGATTTGCCTAAATCCCAAAATTCTATTACTTGTATATCCTTGCTTGACTCAGCTAATACTCTGCAATGGAGCAGTTTGAGGGAAAGGAAAGACATGGCTCTTAAATGCCCATTTCATTGGGTCATGAATATTTGGATGATTATCACCACGGTATTTGTGAGTAGCAGTGCTATATCAAATCTATTCAGTTTCTTCTTGGTCTCCGATGTTTGTTGGTATAGTTGGTATGATGCTTCAAAATTTGTATCAAAACAGTTCAGGTTTCAATCTTGGTAGTGGATGCACACTGCTGATGAATCCCAAAATAGAATGAAATGCTTATCCAGTGCTTTCTGCATTCTTTTAAAATTCTCAATCTAGATTGGGAATGATTGTTTTCATTTTCCCTCCCCAATTTATAGCCAGAAGTGAACAAATGCATGTGATTTCTTGCTAGCCAATAAGATAGGCCACTTGTTGATGTCATCTGACTCAGTTCAGTTCACGGTCAGTCGTTCAACTTTGAACTGACTGTTTGGTTCACCTCTCTTCTTAAACATTGGAAGGAACCCGAAGGAGGCTACGTAAAATATGAGTTAATTTTTGAAAGTTTTTTAAAATACCCAGAAGTAATTTTTTATCGTGTTCAAATGGGCTATTTTTTGGCCGAGCCTAATGGCTTGGGAATTGCCCACGTTAAAAAAGGCCTTGTATACATGACACCCTCGTGGGGGGGTGACTGAATATTGTCATCTGATTTTCAGTTCTAGTCTGTCTTGCCTTTGAAGTGAGAATACTGTATTTGTTCACCTGAATTTACTCTTTTGCCTATTATCTTAATTTACCTTGCATATATTGTTTTCTTGCTTTATATTAATTTTTTGGAGCCTGTTATTTTTTTTCTTGTGATTGTTTTATTGCAAACTTTGTCAATCCTGTTTGTTGGGCAGTTCTGCCATTTATTTACATTTAACCATGGCAAACTATATATATATATATAATGTATTATTTTAATGCTCTGTCTCTTGATATCATTCCTTAAGGTAATAAAGCCACTAAGATGCAAGGGTTTGCTGAATGTGAAAGATATCTGAGATAAAACATTAAAGACATAGGACAATAAAAGAACAGGATTCAAGAATATCACAATTGACATTGTATTTAAATTTTCAAAGAGCAAAGTTGATAGGAAAGCAATAATTCAAAGGGAGTTTCACAAGTGAAAAGTGCAACTAGAAATTTAAATTACAAAATGATGAGACCTATCTGCTAATGAAATTACTGCATAATTATTTAATTCACCAAGTCAAAATATCAAATAGAAAAGCTCATCAGAACAGTTTTACTCATTTTTTTAGCTATGTTATGGTGGTGGGTAAAAGTCACTGAAGGTTAGATGCCAGGTCAAGACCAATGATATTATCAGATTCTTTGGATTTTGATCAGATTTTGGGAGGTGGGGCTGGCTTAAGCATCAATACCCTGGCTGACTTTTTGTTGGTAAAATATACCCTCTCCTATACTCTCTCTCTCTCTATATATATATATATATATATAGAGAGAGAGAGAGAAGATAAACAGTGAAACTTGGGACAAAAAATCAAAATGCATAATACAGACAGTTTTACACCTGAGGCAAATACCGTCACATTGTTTATATCTACAAGTTTACTATCTTTCATATTAACCCACTTCTCATATAAATATTGCACACTCATTTGTGTTAGTTCTTGAGCAGAGAAACCTCCTGAAATATGATCAAATGAAGAAACATCTGAATTTTATAGTTGACATCTAGTTGTTTGGGCCAAGAACTGTTCAATACTCCTTCATATATATGAATTGTGTGTGTGTGTGTGTGTGTATATATATATATATATATATTATTGTTAATTTGTTTTTGCTGCCATGTATATATATATATATGTATATATATGTGGGTTTCTTTATCCTTTTTTCTTTGCCTAATATAACTTTGAAACTATTATCAACTTATATGATTAATATATATTTTTATTGATATTTATGGTTTTAGAATTTTCGTTTTAATATATTAAATAATATTATTTTTTAACCATTTTTATCTTTGTATATTTGCTCCCTTAAGTTTTATATTTCAATAAGTGGTTAGCATTTATTTAAGTCTGAAATATTTATTGGTTGTGATTTCTCATTGTCTATGTCATTGTCTGTGGATGTATGTATGTGTATCTATCGGTGTCTATGTGTATGTAGAGTGTATTCACATTTAACTGTGTGTGTGTGTATAAGTGTTGGTTTCCACGTCTCCTCTTTTCATAAAGGGTTGTAGAGATGTTCATGTATCCCCCCCACCCTTTTTTTTTTTTTTTTTGTGTGTGTGTGTGTGTGTGTATATGTATATCTAATTATGTCTGGGTGCTTATGTATTATAATCTGATTGTGTTTTTGTTTTTTTTGTGAGTTTAAGACCATATTCACAAACTTTAAAATAAAAAGCGGAAAAAAGAAAGGGAAAAAAAAAAATATATATACATGTATTGTCAAATGACCGGATGTATTGTAGCGTCTTGTTTCTTTTCAATGAAGAAACGTAATTTCAATGAAGAAATTGAATTGAATAAATATATATATTTTTTTTTTTTTCTCAATAATTTTGTAGTTTTTAAACTTAATAGTGATTAAATTTGGATTTTAAAATTGCCAGTTTTTAATTTTAATATTAAATTTTATCATATAATTTTATAATTATTAGTTAGTATAAATTATTTTTAATATTACACGTATTTTAAAGATCTGAATAGCTATTATAGCATGATTTCGTTGTCAAGCTTTTGAATCTTTCTATACTTGGTTTTTGATTGGTTATTCTAGCTTTTGTAACAATGTTTCCCCCTAGTGTAGGATCGTTAATTAATCTGAAACTTTTAAAACCATTTATTTTATTTTCAACATCATCACTTGATAAGACACAGAGTGTGTTGAAACAAAATGGCTATTTTTGTAGTGATTTTATAACATACTTATGTTATAATTTTTTTTATAAAAATAATTATATATATATATATATATATATATATATATATATATATATATATATATATTTATATATATAAATTATACAGCATATTATATAAATATATATATTTATATACATATTTATAAATCTTATATATTTATGATATATATATAAATATAAAACAAAACATTTTAAGACTTGACATAAATTTAAATGAAAAAGAAATATATTTAGTTTAAACAAAAAAAAATTTGTATGTTGTTTTTGAAGAGTTAAAAAATTAAATTTATATTGAAAGTTTGATGAAGTTTGGTGATTTTCTTAAATATAAAAAAATATTGATGACGATTTATGATTATTTAACAAAATTATGAGGAAATTAAAAAATCCATTTAAGAAAAGAATTATATCCATAAATATAAAATATTTTTGATTCAAAAAAATTATTAAAATTTTTTTTTTTCTTATAAAAATATTTTTTTTTATATCCATATATCTTATTTTTTTTGAAAAATTCAAAAGTTCATATATCTTATATAAATATTAATTTTTATAAATTCTCAAAAGTACCATTTACGAAAGAATTTTTGGTCATATTTTATTTTAGGCAATAAATAAATGAATATGATCAACATTTACAATATAATAGATTTAAAATAATAATATTCCATTAAAATTTTATGTATTTAATGAAAATATATATATATATATTTATATATTGATTATTTATTATATATCAAATCAAACATTTATATATCAAAAAAAAAATTATTGTATTATAAAATAAATATATATTCAATATATATATATATTATATTTATATTTTAACATTTATATTTATTTTTATATTAATACATATATATATATATATATAAGATTATAAGAGAACATTTTATGCAATATATATTTATATTTAAATATCTTTTTTTTTTTATTTCAAATTTATAGGATTTTACAGATACATAAATTTTTAAAAATATATTTATATATAAATATTATTTTAAACGAAAATAAATACATGAAATATATATTATCAAAATGTATTCCATTAAATCAAATAAAACTTATATTTTGTAAAAAAATCTTTATTGTTAAAAATTCATTTTTATATAAATGCAAAAAACAAAATTTTTTAATAGCTTATTATATTTCATGTATATAAAATTATTTGTAAAAAAAAAATAAAGTCAATTATGTGTATTCAGTTTGAAACAGGTAGTTAATATAACTGGAAGGAACAAAAATTTAATGGCAGCTTTTTCGTAAAATATATAGCAAAAATTATTTTATAAAACAGAAGTTTAATTTGGTAATGTTATGAAAAAATCATGTAACCGTTTATTTTTGTACATTATTTCAAAACTTTTTTTTCATACAAATATTAATTTTTAATTAAAAATAAGTGAAAAGAAATAGATCCAAAATAATATATTTTATGCAAAGGAAATTTCAAAAAAATTATTTGATGAATATCTATTTAATAAATGGGAAAAAAATTTTTATATAAGAATTCATTTTTAAAATACAAATTTAAATCTTTAATATTAAGAATAAAAATTTTCCATAAAAAATTGACATGCAAAAATATTTTATTTCAAAATTACAATAAAAATGGTAAAATAATTTGATGAAATTCTTGCAAATTTAGTTTTAATTTCAACATGAATTTTTTTTGGTAAGATATTAAATTTGTCAAAAATTTTCTAATCAAAAAATTTAAAGGAACATTTATAATTTCAAATTTTATTTGAAAAAAATTTTGGAAAAACATATAAAAATTTTTAAATTATAAACATTTTTATTCAAAGACTTGCTGATGAATAAATATCATATATATATACGGAATAAGAAATATGAATAGTTTAATCAATATATATTTATAAAATTTAATTAAAAAAAAAGAAAAAATTAACATGTTTTGAAAACATCAATAGGTTACAAAATTTTATTTATATAAAATTATTCAAAAAAATACATTTATTATTCGATTAGGAAAATTATTTAGATTGAATTATTTTTGCAAGACAATTTAAAACATTTTTTTATCAAAAAATATTTTATTCAATGCAAAAATTCCTTTTGAAATTTACTTATATTTATATTAAATTTATATGAAACGTTAAAAAAAATAAAGAAATTTAAAAATTTAATTTCGAAGATAAAAAATAAATATGTAATCTAAATATTTTTATTGGAATACATATTGTATTTGCAAAATTAAGGATTCACAATTATTGGAAAGATTTTTTAAATTTACTACAAAAAAAAAAAAAAAATTAGTCCGACGATGGAAAATTTAAATCTTTTTTTAAAAAAAAAGATAATATTAATAAATATTATTATATATATACCAATATATATGATGAATATATAATATAAAATTTAAAAAATGAACTGAAAGTTTTTTAAGATGAAAATGATGATTAGAAATATCAATTCTTGAATACACCAAATTTCCTTTGGAGAAATAAAAGGAAGAGGAATGGAAATTTTTCATTCAGAATCCCAGTACGGTGATCAAGAAAGTCTGAAAAGAAAATGCAAAATTTCTACTTTTGATCTTCAAAACAAACAATAGGGTCAATAAAATCTTGAAAAAAATATAAATAAAAAAAAAAAAATTATGATTATCAATTAGATCTTTAAAAATGAAAATGTTTTATTTGTTTAATTGATTTTTTAAATTTTTTTCTGTTTTTCTAATCGTTGAAATTAATTAAAAAAACATATAAATTGATTGTATATTTTCAAGAAAATTCAACTTCAGAATGGTGTATATTTTCGGGTTACAAATATTTTTAAAAAAAATATTTATGAAATTTAGTTTAAAATAACATAATTGAAAATTTAAAATATGAAGATAATTTAATATAAATTTTTTTAATATATTCCAGGAAGATAATTGAAGAATAAAAGGAAAATTTATATTATCAAATTTCATAAAAATGAATTTTTTAACATCCAAATTTAAATTTTCAAAATTTTTCATTTATTGATTAAATGTAAACAATAAATAAAAATTTAATAGATATACACAGAAATATAAGTTTTTTTCAAAACGGTCAACAAAATTTTTTCAAAAACATTATATTGTATAAAATTGGTAATTATGCAATTGTAATCTTGGATTTATAAATCTTATATATATATTTTTGATAAAAATATCCTGTTTAGACCTTCTGTAAAATAGATTTGGGTGTAAAATTTTTGTTGAATTATTGGAATTTTTGATTATTTTTAGCCATATATTGAATTTTTTTTAATTTTAATTCTATTCAAAAATACAACTTTACACCCCATTATCCATATAAAAAATTTAAACACTAAAATTTTTATCATAATAAAACTCAAATAAAACTTATTGAGTGAATTGTTCAAAACAAATTTTTAAATTATTTAAATGTGTATGTTTAAAATTTGCCATGTATATACATTTGAGAAAAAAAATAAAAATGAAAAAATTGGATGTCATAAGAAATTTAATTTTTTTTAATCAGAGGAAAAATAAAATTTGTTAAAAAATTTGTTAATTAAATTTCTATATAATCATATAGATTTTTTCAAAATTTTATGTTAGACATAATCAATGAAGAAAAAATTAAAAATAATTTTGAATAACAGCATGGCAACAAAAAGTTTTGAAGTGTTTTCATTGGATATATTAAGAAAAGATGTGAAAAGACATGTTTTCAAAAAAAAGACAAAACATTATTTGTTTTGGGAGGAATAAAGCAAAACAATCAGTGTTTGTTCGCAAAGCTAATTTTCTGTAGAAGAAATTTATGGATTCAATGGAAATTCATTGATTTCAAATTTTTTTACTATGATCCAATATAAAGACATTCAGAAAACTAAAATATTAAAAATAATTTGATGACATTTGAATACAAATAATGATGAAAGCTATGAATAAATATATATATATAAAATATAATATCTTTAAAATTTATGTCATGTTACAACAATTTATTTTTAAATAATTTGGGATTAAAAATTAATTTTTAAATTAAAAACAAAATTAATATTCATTTTGATGGATTTTATTTTTTGTAATATTTTGATGATTCAATTCATGCTTTAGATATTTTTTGAGAAGTATTGAAAAATAAATTTTTATACATAAT
The DNA here is from genome assembly GCA_903632075.3 of Acanthosepion pharaonis. Lineage (NCBI taxonomy): Eukaryota > Metazoa > Mollusca > Cephalopoda > Sepiida > Sepiidae > Acanthosepion > Acanthosepion pharaonis. The sequence continues at coordinate 488,087 of CAHIKZ030002558.1, forward strand.
AATATATGGACAATCCATGTCATATTACATTTAAATCTAAATAAACTTTAGAGTGTGAAAAAATATTTGCCATTACTATGGATCAAAAACAAAAGTTTTAAATTAAAAATATATAAATTTTAAATGAAATTTATATAAAATCCATATTCTTTTAAAAATACAAATAAATTTTTTTTCATTATATCGAATACAGTTATAAAATTTATAAATATATAAATCATTTATTTTTTCAATAATTAATTCAAAAAGGGCCATCGATACCAGAAATAGAAATAAAATCAAAATAAATTATAAAATAGATAAAAAAGGAAAAAAAAAAAAATCAGAATAATAGATTTTTTATTTTATGTCTGTAGAAATTAATTAATTTAAAATAAAAATCATTTTTTAAAGGACCTAGAAATTCTACATGTCAAAATCTGTTCCAATGAAAAAATTTGAAAATTGAGAAAAGAAAAGAAAATATAAGAATTGAAGTGAATTAATGAATAACCCAAACTGAAATACTTATCTAAAAAACGTTGGTTTAAAATGATTGGACAAAACTATTTATTTAAAATTTATAGTTTAAAATTCAAGACAAAAGATGATAGTAGCCAAAAAGAATTATAACAGATCATTTTTAAAATAAATAATAAATAATTCACATTAATCAGGATAACAATAAAAAATTATATTTTATATTGAAAATGAAAACCTATATTGAAAAATTTTATTTTTTTCAATTGACTGAAATTATTTGATTAATTTTTTTAATTTTTTATTTTTGAAGCAAGACATTTTTAGACACAGACATCTAACACTGTGAAAAAGGAAGATAGTTTATTTAACAATAATCTAAAATATATTTGTCCATGCAAGACACATGAAAAAAAAAGAATTTAATTTCTCCAAACATTTGTTAATTTTTAAAATTAAAAAAAAAAAAAGTTTTAAAACATTTTTATTTTAAATGAATATTTTTATGAAATATTAATTGTTAAATTAATATTATTTGCAAAAAACACGAAAACATTTAGGGATTTTCATGGCACAAATAAAATTTAAAAATTTTTTATTTAATGTCATGTTCTAAAGGAAAACAATTTGTCATTCCTATTCAAAAGAAATAATTTAAATGTATAAATTCTATTTCATCATATGTTTAGTTTTTTCGTTTCAATTCTGATCATCTTTTTAAACAATAAACAATTTTTTAGGTAGATGAATTATACATGTATAAATTCACTTTCATCATATTTTCTTTTTTTCAGGGAAGAATCCAACAAAAACAATAAATTGGCAATTTTTTTTTTTTATTTGTTTTGGAATTGGGACCATTCAAATCGAATGAAAATGTATAAATTCAGTTTTTATCATATGTTTGTCATATTTTATTTTAAATTCTAATGTGTTTTTTAAAACAAAAACAAAAAAGAGTGAAGGTAGATGAATTATACATGTCTTTTCACTTTCATCATATGTTTAGGGTTTTATTTCAAATTAATCATCGGTTTTTTAAAATAATAGACATTGCCAAAATGAAGGTAGATGAATTATACATGTATAAATTCACTTTCATCATATTTTTAGGTTTTATAACAATTTTAATCATCATACTTTTTAAAACAATAACATTTTTTTTAAATGATGCATTGAAGGCTTTTAGATGAATTATATTATGTATAAATTCACTTTCATCATATGTTTAGGTTTTATTCCAATTCTAATCATCACTTTTTAAAACAATAAACATTGCCAATGAGTGAAGGTAGATGAATTATACATGTATAAATTCACTTTCATCATATGTTTAGGTTTTATTCCAATTCTAATCATCGCTTTTTAAAACAATATACATTGGCGAAGAAAAAGGTAGATGAATTATACATGTATAAATTCACTCCAATCATATGTTTAGGTTTTATTCACTTTCTAATTATATTTTAAAACATTTTGCCAATTGTAGATTTTATACATGTACTTTCATCATATGTTTGGTTTTATTCCAATTCTAATCAATTTTAAAACAATGAATATTAAAGTGAAGGTAAACTTTTATACATGTATAAATTCACTTTCATCATGAATAGGTTTTATTCAATTCTAATCATCGCTTTTTAAAACAATAAACATTGCCGAAGAGTGAAGGTAGATGAATTATACATGTATAAATTCACTTTCATCATATGTTTGGTTTATTTTATTCAATTCTAATCATCGCTTTTTAAAACAATGAACATTGCATTGAAAGAGTGAAGGTAGATGAATTAAAAATGTATAAATTCACTTTCATCATATGTTTAGGTTTTATTCCAATTCTAATCATCGCTTTTTAAAACAATAAACACATTGCCGAAGAGTTTATAGATGAATTATACATGTATAAATTCACTTTCATCATATGTTTAGGTTTTATTCCAATTCTAATCATCTTTTTTAAAACAATAAACATTGCCGAATGTGAAGGTAGATGAAATGCATGTATAAATTCACTTTCATCATATGTTTAGGTTTTTTTTCCAATTCTAATCATCGCTTTTAAAACAATAAACATTGCCAATGAGTGAAGGAAGATGAATTATACATGTATAAATTCACTTTCATCATATGTTTAGGTTTTATTCCAATTCTAATCATTTAAAAATTGCCAAATACATTTTTAAAAGTGAAGGAAGATGAATTATACGATAATATAAATTCACTTTCATCAAAAGGTTTTTAGTCATTCTAATCATAAAACAAAAACAATAAACATTGCCGAAGAGTGAAGGTAGATGAATTATATATGTATAAATTCACTTTCATATGTTTAGGTTTTATTCCAATTTACTTCATCGCTGCCAAAAAAAAATGAACATTGCCGAAGAGTGTTAAGGTAGATGAATTATAAATGTATAAATTTTTCATCATATGTAATGGTTTTATTCCAATTCTAATCATCGCTTTTAAAACAATAAACATTGCCAAAAGAGTGAAGGTAGATGAATTATTTTTGTATAAATTTACTTTCATCATATTTTAGGTTTAATTCCAATTCTTTTTTTTTAAAACAATAAACATTACTTTTGAAAATAGATGAATTATAATTATAAATTCACTTTCATCTTATGTTTAGGTTTTATTCCAATTCTAATCATCGCTTTTTAAAAAACACATTTTTTTTCATTTTGATTTAATAAATTGATTCTTTTCATTTTAGAGATGAATTATACATGTTAAATTAAACTTTCATCATATGTTTAGGTTTTATTCAATTCTAATCATCACTTTTAAAAACAATAAACATTGCCGAAAAATGAAGGTGAATGAATTATACATTATAAATTCACTTTCATCATATGTTTAGGTTTTATTCAATAATCATCGCTTTTTAAAACAATAAACATTGCCAATATTGAAGGTAGATTTTTATAATGTATAAACAACTTTCATCATATTTAGGTTTTATTCCAATTTAATCATCGCTTTTTAAAACAATAAACATTGCCAAGAGTGAAGGTAGATGAATTTTACATGTATAAATTCACTAAAAAAATATGTTTAGGTTTTATTCAATTCTAATCATCACTTTTTAAAACAATAAACATTGCCTGATTAAAAGAAGATGAATTATACATAAATTTGATGCTTTCATATGTTTAGGTTTTATTAAAATTCTAATCATCGCTTTTTTAAAACAATATACATTGCCAAAGAGTGAAAAGATGAATTAACATGTGTTAAATTTAAAAATTATATGTTTAGGTTTTACCCAATTTAATCATCAATTTTTAAAACAATAAACATTGCCAATGAGTGATTTAGATGAATTATAAAATGTATAAATTCACTTTCATCATATATTTAGGTTTTATTCCAATTCTAATCATCCTTTTAAAAACAATAAACATTGCCATTTGGAAGGTAGATGAATTATACATGTATAAATTCACTTTAATCATTGTTTAGGTAAATTCAATTCTAATCATCGCTTTTAAAACAATAAACATTGCCAAAGAGTGAATAAATGAATTATACATGTATAAATTCACTTTTTTCTGAAATATCTCTTTTTAGTTTTTATTCAATTCTAATCATGTATAAATTTTAAAACAATATACATTAAAAAGAGTGAAGGTAGATGAATTAAAATTAAATTCACTTTCATCATATGTTTAGGTTTTATTCCAATTCTAATTTTTTTTTGAAAAACAATAAACATTGCCAATGAGTATTTGATTAATGAATTATACATGTATAAATTCACTAAATCATATGTTTAGGTTTTTATTCCAATTCTAATCATCGCTTTTTAAAACAATAAAAACTGAGTGAAGGTAGATGAATTATACATGTATAATTAAACTTTCATCATATGTTTAGGTTTTATTCCAATTTAATCATCGCTTTTAAAACAATAAACAAAATCAAAATATTAAAAAAGATGAATTATACATGTATAAATTCATTCAATCATATGTTTAGGTTTTATTCCAATTCTAATCATCCTTTTAAAAACAATAAACATTATAAAGAGTGAAGGAAGATGAATTATACATGTATAAATTCACTTTCATCATATGTTTAGGTTTTATTCCAATTTAATCATCGCTTTTTAAAACAATAAACATTGCCGAAGAGAAAGATGAACTAATGAAGATGAATTAAAATTTTATAAATTCATTTTCATCATATGTTGAAGGTTTTATTATAAAATTAATCAAATATTTAGGTTTTTTGAAATTTAACTTTTTCTTTTGAAAAATAATTAAAATTTCGAATTGAAGGTAGATGAATTATACATGTATAAATTCACTTTCATTATATGTTTAGGTTTTATTCAATTTAATCATCGCTTTTAAAACAATAAACATTGCCAAAGAGTGAAGGTAGATGAATTATACATGTATAAATTCACTTTCATCATATGTTTAGGTTTTATTTCAATTCTAATCATCGCCAAAAAAACAATAAACATTGCCAAAGAGTGAAGGAAGATGAATTATACATGTATAAATTCACTTTCATCATATGTTTAGGTTTTATTCCAATTCTAATCATCACTTTTTAAAACAATAAACATTTATTTTGAAGGTAGATGAATTATACATGTATAAATTCACTTTCATCATATGTTTAGGTTTTATTCCAATTCTAATCATCGCTTTTTAAAACAATAAACATTGCCGAAGAGTGAAGGTAGATGAATTATACATGTATAAATTCACTTTCATCATATGTTTAGGTTTTATTCCAATTCTAATCATCGCTTTTTAAAACAATAAACATTGCCAATGAGTGAAGGAAGATGAATTATACATGTATAAATTCACTTTCATCATATGTTTAGGTTTTATTCCAATTCTAATCATCGCTTTTTAAAACAATAAACAAAAATCTAATGTTTGATTTAAAGGAAAATGATGAAAATATACATGTATAAATTCACTTTCATCATATGTTTAGGTTTTATTCCAATTCTAATCATTCTTTTTCAACATTGTAAAGAGTGAGTTTAGATGAATTATACATGTATAAATTCACTTTCATCATATGTTTAGGTTTTATTTCAATTCTAATCATCGCTTTTGAAAACAATAAACATTGCCAAATTGTGAAAGGTAGATGAATTATACATGTATAAATTCACTTTTTCATCATATGTTTAGGTTTTATTAATTCTAATCATCGCTTTTTAAAAACAAAAAAATGTAAAGATGAATTATAAATGTATAAAAAACTTTCATCATATGTTTAGGGTTTTATTTATAAATTCTATTTTAAAAACAATAAACATTTCAAGATGAATATGAATTTATTTATGAAAACTATTCATAAATTTAGGTTTTATTCTAATTTAAAAAATCATTTTTTTAAAACAATATACAGAGAATTTTGAAGGAAGATGAATTATACATGTATAAATTCACTTTCATCATATGTTTAGGTTAAAACAATTTAATCATCGCTTTTAAAAAACAATCATCATTAATGAAGAGAAGGTTTTAAAATAAATCAAATATGTTTAGGTTTTATTCAATTCTAATCATCGCTTTTTAAAACAATAAACATTGCCGATTGAAAGATGAATTCACTTTCATCATCATATGTTTAGGTTTTATTCAATTCTAATCATCGAATTTTTAAAACAATAAACATTGGCGAATTTTGAAGGTAGATGAATTATACATGTATAAATTACTTTCATCATATGTTTAGGTTTTATTCCAATTTTAATCATCGCTTTTTAAAACAATAAACATTGCCGAATAGTGAATCATCAGATGAATTATACATGTATAAATTCACTTTCATCATATGTTTAGGTTTTATTCCATTTCTAATAATCATCGTTTTTTAAAAACAATAAACATTGGCGAAGAGTGAAGGTAGATGAATTATACATGTATAAATTTTTTCATCATATGTTTAGGTTTATTCCAATTCTAATCATATCTTTTTAAAACAATAAAATTCATTGAGTGAAGGAAGATGAATTATACATGTATAAATTCACTTTCATTTATATGTTTAGGTTTTATTCAATTCTAATCATCCTTTTGAAAAACAATAAACATTCTGCCAAAGAGTGAAGGTAGATGAATTATACATAAAATATAAATTCACTTTCATCATATGTTTAATTTTTTTATTCCAATTTAATCATTTTTAAAACAATAAATTAATAAGAGTGAAGAAAGATAATTATAATGTATAAATTCACTTTCATCATATGTTTAGAATTTTATTCAATTCTAATCATCGCTTTTAAAACAATAAACAGAAATTATAAAGACTGAAGGTAGATGAATTAAACATGTATAAATTCACTTTCATCATATGTTTAGGTTTTATTCCAATTCTAATCATATGTTTTTTTTAAAAACAATAAACATTGGCGAAGAGTGAAGGTAGATGAATTATACATGTATAAATTCACTTTCATCATATGTTTAGGTTTTATTCCAATTCTAATCATCGCTTTTTAAAACAATAAATTTGCCGAAGAGTGAAGGTAGATGAATTATAATGTATAAATTCACTTTCATCATATGTTTAGGTTTTATTCCAATTCTAATCATCGCTTTTTAAAACAATAAACATTGCTGAAGAGTGAAGGTAGATGAATTATACATGTATAAATTCACTTTCATCATATGTTTAGGTTTTATTTTACTTTTAAAACAATAAACAATCATGTCTTTTAAAAAATATACATTGGCGAAGAGTGAAGGTTTTAGATTAATTCGCTTTTAATGTATAAATTCACTTTCATCATATGTTTAGGTTTTATTCCAATTCTAATCATCGTTTTTTTAAAACAATAAACATTTGAAGAGTGAAGGTAGATGAATTATACATGTATAAATTCACTTTCATCATATGTTTAGGTTTTATTCCAATTCTAATCATCGCTTTTTAAAACAATGAACATATGAAGAGTGAAGTAGATGAATGATACATGTATATACTTTCATCATATGTTTAGGTTTTATTCCAATTCTAATCATCTTTTTAAAACAATAAATTTTGCCAATGGTTTTATTGAATTAATTTTAAATTTCATCTATGTTTAGTTTTTTATAAACAATAATCATCCTTGGAAAACAATATACAAGAAGAGAAGGTGATGAATTTATATGTATAAATTCACTTTCATCATATGTTTAGGTTTTATAGCATTCTAATCATCCTTTTAAAACAATAAACACACCGAAGAGTGAAGGAAGATGAAATTATACATGTATAAAAATTTCATCATATGTTTAGGTTTTATTCAATTTAATCATCGCTTTTAAAACAATGAACATTGCCGAAGATGAAGGTAGATGAATTTATACATGTATAAATTCACTTTCATCATATGTTTAGGTTTTATTCCAATTCTAATCATCGCTTTTTTAAAACAATAAACAGGAAAAATTGTGAAGGTAGATGAATGAAGTATAAATTACTTTCAATATGTTTAGGTTTTAAATTCTAATCATCGCTTTTAAAACAATCATATTGGCAATGAGTGAAGGTAGATGAATTATTTATAAAAAATCATCATATGTTTTCAATTCCAAATCATCGCTTTTTAAAACAATAAACATTGCCAATGAGTGAAGGAAGATGAATTATACATGTATAAATTCACTTTCATCATATGTTTAGGTTTTATTCCAATTCTAATCATCGCTTTTGAAAACAATGAACATTGGCGAAGAGTGAAGGTAGATGAATTATACATGTATAAATTCACTTTCATCATATGTTTTTTTTATTCCAATTCTAATCATCACTTTTTTAAAAACAATAAACATTGCCAATGCTCTTTTGAAGGATAGATGAATTATACATGTATAAATTCACTTTCATCATATGTTTAGGTTTTATTCCAATTCTAATCATCGCTTTTGAAAACAATGAACATTGGCGAAGAGTGAAGGTAGATGAATTATACATGTATAAATTCACTTTCATCATATGTTTAGGTTTTATTTCAATTCTAATCATCGCTTTTGAAAACAATGAACATTGGCGAAAAAAAAAGGTAGATGAATTATACATAGTAAATTCACTTTTTTCAAATATGTTTAGGTTTTATTTCAATTCTAATCATCGCTTTTGAAAACAATGAACATTGGCGAAGAGTGAAGGTAGATGAATTATACATGTATAAATTCACTTTCATCATATGTTTAGGTTTTATTCCAATTCTAATCATCGCTTTTGAAAACAATGAACATTGCCGAAGAGTGAAGGTAGATGAATTATACATGTATAAATTCACTTTCATCATATGTTTAGGTTTTATTTCAATTTTAATTCGGCGTTCTTACGAGAACCTGTGTTATACGTGATGTGACTTTAAGCCCATTATACCACTCGCTCATCCATTCTTACAGGATTAAGTATTTCCAAACTGTTACCCATCTAGAAACTGAACAGTCTCGATGTTACTTAACTTTCGTGATCTCACGGGCACCGCTGTTTCAACGTGGTTTTATCGTAAGACATTATACCCCCACCCCCCGCAAATCCAAGATCACCTGGTATTGTCTGTACCCTACGCTTGTAACTTAAATAAAACATTCACTGACCGTCAGCTGGATTGACCTGAAGAAGGTCACTTTGAACAACGACTGAAACTTTAGGATAATGGCGTCATAGATGAGGATATTAACCTGAATGTTAATGATGTAATTAATTACGTCTCATCCTAGAAATTAAACAGAAACTACTTGATTTATACCCCAATTCCCTTGTTACACATAACGAAAATCTTTTGGTGTTTCCTTTTAAGAATTGAGACAAAAATTGAACAGTCGATATGATTGATTTTCGGTCAATGTAAAATCAGGACCATATTCATAAATTTTTTGTATATTCATTTCTGGGTATTATAAACCTAATGTCTCAGCCACCAATTTTACCAGTGCTCATATTGCAATTTTTGCTGTTATCCTTATAGACAGATACAAATTGATTAGTTATATCCAATTGTATCGTAAGCAAAACTATGTTGTTTGTCATGCTTACGTTTTCAACCTACATCTGGTCAATCATGGACCAATAACGGTTAAGAGTATTAAGTTGTTCTGAGAATAAAGTCCTAGTTTAGTAAAAAAAAAAACTTTTATTATTTACACTATTTACATTCGAATTAGTGTGCTCAGCTACAATCTGATTTAAATGCAACGTCAGTCGCTATCTTCCCCGTTCGTCTTTTATCCTTTCTTCATTCCCCCTATACACTTTTTTTTCTTTCTCCTTCACTCTATGTAACCCCCTACACTCCTGCCTTGCTTGGGGGTGAAATGAGGTGGCACTCCCGCCAATGCTTAAAAAAATGTTAAAAATATTTAAATCACATTGGCTTCCACACGACCCACCAAAGTGTCGTGATGGTATGTCTACAAGACCCACACAACCCACCGGTGGTCGTTTTCTAATTTATTTTCTATGATTATTGGGAGTGGGATGCTATGATTGATTACTTATGAGATCCTGGTCCATCAGAAATACATTTGTTTTTGTTTTGTTTTTTAAATTTAAGTATTTTTATTTTTCAGTGACAAGTGTACGTGAGAAGAATCTGACCAATAAAAAGAATGGTAACTTTTCTCACAATTAATAAAGGTGAGTAATCGAATGACAAAATGAAGAAAAATATTCTATGTGACGCGTTTCGTTCTTTCCAGAGAACATTACAGACAGAATAATGGTTTTTTGGGGGGGTGAAGGGGGGTATTGATGAAATATATACAGAATTATCCATGAAGTCTCTTTACAATTAAAAAAAAAATATTAGAAAAGCAAATATGTGGAAATTGTTACAACATAAGGAGTAAATATTGAATTTTTTAAAAACTAATTTAATACACCTCTATATGGACATCATTAGTTGCACGAAGTACATCAAGACGGAACTCGATTTCTTGCCTTGTTCACTGGAGCATAGTCTCATCAATGGTGGCAATGGCATCAGTGATTTTTTACTTTAGGTCAGTGATGTCCCGTATGTTTGTTCCTTACACTATATCTTTAGCATAACCCCATAGAAAGAAGTCTAGGGGAGTGATATCTGATGAACGAGGTGACCAGGGAATTGGGCCATCCCTTCCAATCCACCTGTCTGGAAAAGTTAGGTGTTCATTTAATCATTAACAAAAAACCTGAAATACACAAATTCAATGTAATAAAATACTTTAATAACTACTGCGTAGATAGAATAAATCTGATTAAGATATCTCATCAATTGCCTTTGTAATATATTTTTTTTAAATATGTAAAGAGATTTTATGGACACCCTTTATACATGATCTTGACATATTGCTGAAAAACACGAAATTATTAAATCAGAACCAATTTCTCAACTGGAAGCTAATTTAGGCGATTGTCAATTCCAAATACACCTCTCTAAGAACATCATTAGTTGCACTCGATTTCTTGCCTTGTTCGCTGTAGCATAGCCTCATTAAAGACGGCAATACGGGGCATCACTGATCTAAAGTAAAAGACCACTGATGCCTCGTGTCTTTGTTCTTTACACGATATTATTAGAAAAGCAAATATATGGAAATTGTTACAAAGTTTTTTTTATTTCACCTTCACTCTATGTAACCCCCTACGAACCAACAACAGTACTGTCGCTTTGCTTGGGGTGAAATGCTTAAAAAAATGTAAAAAATTTTATGTGTTTAATCACGTTGGCTTCCACGCGACCCACGGGAGTGTCATGGCGGTATACCTACAAGGCAAGCACAACCCACATTTTCTCCACCCGACAGAAATAAATATTTTTGATTTATTTTTTTTTTTTGGGGGGGGGGTTCTTTCCATTCTCCTTATGAAATTTCTATTGTTGTTTTGGGGAGCATTTTTTTTTTTTTTTTTTTACATACACAGACCATGCATTCGTGTAGGGGCGTGTATGACTCTGGCTCGTAAAATAAACTCAGGTAATAAACAACACACCCATGGGTCATTAGTAATAAATACTGCCTATGGTATCCTTACCTCACTCGAATTATTGATGGCCTCATGTGCCACGATTTTAGATTTCTACTTCAAATTCCTTGTAATTTGACAGTTTTTGTTTTAAATCTTCAAAGATACATTATAGTCTGCAGGAAGTGCCACAACATTCTGTTTTTCTGAATGTTGATCACGATGTTTGGGCGATTAGTTTTGATTGTTCTGTGTGTATATAGTAAAGTTTTATTGTAAAATTATTATATGTCCTATGCCTGTAATCTGGTTGGGGCGGTGTTCATACCAGTATCTTGCTGTTTCCTTTTCGTAAAAGTTGTAGATTTTTCCAGTGCAGATATTGGGGACCATACTTTCATCCCTAGGTTTATAAAACCCATTTATACATAAAGTTTCTTTTTTAAAATTTTAGCTTATTTGTTTAATTGCACTTGCTGTCTAATGGTGATCGTAAGATTAGCAGATTTTACATTTTTGTTAACCCCATTCTTTATAAAATATAGACTTATATAAATGGATTATCTCTATCTATAAAAGGCAGGATGTGTGTGTGTGTGTGTGTGTGTGTGTGTGTGTGTGTAACGAATGCACGGTCACAATTTTCGACGGATTTGCACCAAGATTTACACGCACATGCTCCAAGTTAGCGGGAAGGCCAAGACCGACTTTGCATTTCCCAACTCTCATCGATAGTGCAAATAATCGATTTTTTCATGCTTCTACGGCAGTTTTCATGTAGTTTCCCGCCATTTTCTACTGGCCAGAGTGAGAGCCTATAGTTGGCTGCCATGAATAGGCAGGAAGATTCTATTGGCCAGCGTGAGAGCCAACACTTGACTGACACGAATGTTAACTAGCATGCAAATAAATCGATAGCTACATTCGTCACAAGTGGGAAAAATTTAAATCTGCATGGCACTTTACCCCAATTGGCTCATTCGCTTGCTTAAACTCAACGTTGATTCTGATTCCGCAGAACTGGGTTGGGTGTGAAAAAGTATTTGTTGTTAACATTCTTTTTTCATTCGGTTTTTCCAGTTACGAGTCTTTTTTTTTTTTAAATCTGATCGTTTTGTGTTCATTTTGTTTAGTTCTTTTTTCGTAACAGATTTAATGTTTAGTATAGAGCTTAAAAAAATTCGCAGTGTGAGATAGTCAAGAAGTAAGGCATATAGCAACATCAGCACGGCAAAGGGCACTCCTTTAAAAGGCAAGGAAGGGCAAAAATATTTTAAGTCAAGTGATAGCGATTGCTGTACGAGTCGTACGATTTTTGAGTCAAGCACGGGCAACGCCGGGCCATGCTGCTAGTTTAAGATATTTTTTGTGTTTATACGTTCTTTTTATGTCTTAAAAATGTCTGAAATAATTGTCGGACTTTCTCCATTTCATAATGTATAAATGGCTTAGTTAAACTTAAAAATGCGGATTAAATGTTTCCTATTGATTAATTTTCTTTCTTTTTACCTGCAATTTTTTAAGAAATCCATCCAAAGCCATTTTACCATCCTGGGGTCGACTAATGTTTTTAACTGTAATTTTTTTTTTTAAATCTATCTTAAGTCAATTTAACACTCTCTGAGTTTGACGCACCGGGGGGTCGTTTTCCAATTTCTTTTCTATGACAATAAATATATTTGATATTTTTGTTCTTTCTTTTCGTTTTCCATTTGGAATTTCTATTTTTATATACACAGAGCATGCTTTCGCTTGGGGCGTGTATAAAATAGGTCCAGATATCAAACGACACAGCGATGGGTCATGGGTAATAAATACTACCTATGATATCCTTGCCCAATATATATATAACAATTCGCTTATACCAAAATTAATTAAGATATAGAGTTGGGACCCTTAGGCAAACAGGAAAACCAGGTTTGGGCGCTAACGGGTTAACAGAGAAACAGACTATATATATATATATATATATATATATATATATATATATATATATATATATAGTCCTGCTTCCAATAGACCAAGTGAAGTCAGTAATAGTCGAGAAATTCTTGGAATGGGTGAAGAGGAAATGTGTAATACTTTCTCGGTTTAACGTTACTGTGAATGATTCTGTGGGCGATAAGGAATTTTTAAAGAATTACTTAGAAGTATTGTCACTCGTCTCTTGCACTAACGAAGCATTACGTCTTCGGAATGTTATTTGTTTTGCTTGTTGAATGATTCGCTGAATAAAAAAAAATGATATATATATATATATAAAAAAAAGGATGTTGAATGTCTCCCGTCAATACCTCATAAATAATGCACTATTCCGTGGAAAGACGGAAAAGACATATCAGAGACGCTACTTGGTTTTAGTGAGAATAAGAAAAAAGAAGAAGAAACAAACAAAAATGTTTAACATTTGTTTTAGTGAAATGGAAAAAGTTGACAATTTCAAATATTTATTTGTACCCCCGTACTTCTTAAAATAACTACCAGCATTCATATTTGTGATTGTTATTGCAATATTTTGTTAAAGATGTTAAGCTCAAATATTTAACGATGCGAGGGAGGGAATTTATACGAATATTTTATTGCCTTAGAACTCCCCATGATCTTATTCCAATATTAGCTTACGAAAGAATATTCACCAAATATTTCAAATAGAAAAAAAGTAAAATTTTCAAGGGTTAAATCTAATTATTATTATTATTATCATTATTATTATTATTATTCCTTTGATTTCTATTTGTATACATTTTTTTTTAATTTTAAAACATGGTTTCATGAAATTTCTACAGATCAATAAATAAATAAATAAATAAATAAATCACAGACAGTTTACATAGATAAAGCTCTTTGTAATGTGTGAGATGTATTTGTATTGTAACCTAGGGAAGGTTACGGAATAGAATAATCACACGAAAGTTAGTAATGAATGCTAATTTTTAGGACTGTTCTTAACACATATAAGATTCGCAGTTTTTTTGCGTAGAATTAGTCGTCAACTACTAGAAGTGAGTCAAATGAATTCCACAGTGAATCTTTAACTGCAGACTAACATACAGTATTTACTACTGTAATAATGTGAATGTGGGCATACACATTATCGCCCGTACGTATGCTACAACAACTTATGAGTACATTTTTTTATGCTTCTTTAAGGCATGGGCTACCAGCATTCCATTATTATTATTATTATTATTATTATTATTATTATTTCATTTAACTTTTGTAATACAGTCATTTCCTGCTGGGTCCCAACAAGCGACTTAAGGTCAGAAATGGCGCCATGACATTTTCGCTGAACATTATTAACATAAGAACACGCACATTTTACATTGATAACCCCCCCACTTATAAGGCGTGAGTTGTACTTGTGAAAGAAAGAAACTGTTTAACAATATATCGTCAGTATCTCAGTTGTCTTCAAGCTATGTTTTAAAATTTTATACATCTATAAAAACTAATTTAAAGTACAATTCCTGGTACAAATGACATTTTTTTTATTTTTTTTTTTTTATTTTTTTTTACACAAGAACTATCCGGGAACATTTTACTACTATTAGTAGTAGTATTAGTTGTTTTTAATTTCTGTATGTATAAACATTTCTTTCCGGGTTCCAGAGATCTAACTTCTAATATAGCATCATGATATTTTCAGTAAATGTTTTCATGAAAAAAAAATAACCTAAGCTCACACACTTCGTAAAATGTAAACTAGACTTTGTATTTCTTTAAGGCATGTTCTACCAGGGATTCCTTCATTGTGTCTTTAACCAGAACTGGAATTATGGATGTCCTCATGTGCCACAATTTTAGATTTCCACTTCAAGTTCATTGTAATTTGATAGTTTTTTTTTGTTGTTGTTTTTTTTTTAATCCTCAAAAATACATTACAGACTGCGGTAACTGATATGTCATTCAGAAAGTACATTCTGTTTTGGGGATCTTTGATCACGTTGTCGGGGCGATTATCTTTGACTGTTTTGTCTGTGTGTAATGTAAATTCCCATAAAATTGTTCCAGGTCCTATATCTGTAGTGGTTTTCCAAGCGCAGCTTAGATGTGACACAAGGCCGAAAGTATGGGGCACCCAGTGAAGATCAAACTCACTACTCAGTCGTAATCGTTTTAATGAGACAAGCATGATAACCATTACACCGCCTCGAGGTACCCCAGTGATTTTCCAAGCTTAGTTTATATATGGCACAAGGCCGAAAGTAAGGGGCACCCACTGAGTATCGAACTCACTAAGCAGTTGTAATTGTTCTAGTGAGACAAGAATTCTAACCATTACAAACCTCAAGGTGTAAATGTGATTTTTTATGCAATATTAAAGAAAAACAAAAATTTAAAAATTAATAATGGGGTACCCAGTGAGGATCGAACTCACTACTCAGTCATCTTCAATTCTAGCGAGACAAGCCTCCTAACAAATACTCCGCGTTATAGGTGCCCAAAAGGATTTTATATAAGCGTAGATGTTTAAAAGGCCGAAAGTAAGAAAAACCCAGTAAGGATCGAATATTTAAACTTGTCGTAACTGATCTAGAAAGACAATATTTTTAACCATTACACCACGTCGAGGTGAATATTAAAATATTTGTCTGTAACCCGGTAAAAAGTGTTCATGCCATTTTTTGATTTTCCTTTCCGTAAGTTGTAGATTTTTTTTTTCATGCCTAGTTTTATAAAACCCATTTCTACATGAAGTTTCTTCTTAACTTATTTGTTTAACTGACCTACAAAAATAATCTTACCTATTGGTGGATCTTTTAATAAATTTCTGGCTAAAATAATTTATAAAAAATATAGATTTATATTAACGGCTTACTTAACTTAAAGGTACTGTATTAATTTCAAGTCTTCCTATTGGGCGATATTCTTTTGTAAAACTGCAATTTTTAAAAATCCATCTAAAGCCATTTTTACACTCTGATGTTGTTTATTTTTTACCTGCATTTTTAAAAAAATCTGTCTAAAGCCAATTTATAAACTCTAAAATTAGCTCGTCATTTTTTTTTTGCAATTTTTAAATCCATGTGAATATTTTTTTAACCCTCTCTGAATTCAGCTAGTTTTACATGCAGTGTTTTCAATTCATTTCATCCCAAGAAAGTTGATAATTCCATATGTTAGCATAGAATTTATGGGTACATCTACTCTGTTCGACTGTACAATGTTAGGATCTTGGCGCCAAATGAGAAATGCGCTTAAATTTATAGAGTCTAGTTTCAAGAGAGATGATTTCATCAGAAAATTTACCATAAAAGTATCTATAGAAAATGCACACGAAAGCAACTTTATGGCGGTGGCAAAGAGACTGAAGTCGAGATGTCAGTTCAGGACCAATAAAATTGCAGATTCTTCTTTGAATTTTATGAAGAATCTCTAAATACATAGATCACCAGACCAGATATGGAAGCATTTTTCAACGCAATAAAGAATGGCAGATTTACAAATATCTAATATAGATGCTGAAAAGAGAAATTGTCTGGCACGAAACAGTGAATGAAACTTCCTAGCAGTGGACCGAGCAATCGATTTGGTATCATGTCAGTAGGAAAACTTAATCACTCACTTGGAGGCTAGCACCAACCATAATGGTGGAAGGCAACAAAGGATCTCTCAGACGATTTATAAAGAACAGTTTCGTTTACATCATTAGGTTTCAACCGGGATCCATATGGATTCTGGGGTTTCCATGTAACATTACTGGGTGTTCACACACACAAAAAAATAGCAAATTAGGCGTCTACGGTAATATATATATGATCCATTATATACACAATTTCACTTCGATAATTTTTCAACGACTTTTAAGTTTGGAATTTCTATAATAAAAACATCTTATTAAAAAGCATTAAAAATAGAAAAACAAATCTAAATCTAGCACAAAACCAGATCAAACGATGTAAGTTGGCGTCCATTTTATTCTAGCGGATGTTTTGATTGTAAAAGTTAAATAAAAACTGAGAAGGATATATAAAGGAAGGATTATATACATACATACATAGTGGTAATTTTAATATTGTAATTAAAATTGTAGTTAAATAAAATGAATTCTAACCTGTTCTTTCTACATACATATGAAACTTTATTACTTAGGTTACATATATTTGAAATAAATAAATTAATTAATTAATAAATAAAGTTTACTAAATCTGAGAAATGACTAAGCTTTTTTTGTAGTAAGTTCCATTAATATTACTTAAATAATATTTAAATATAAAAGTTTAAAAATTGTAATTTACATATACTTGGATATTGAAAAAAAATAATTTTATTTTACTATAAGTAATTTTCCTTCTGTTATAAAGTAATATAATCTATTAAAACTAACAATGAAAAATATTTCAAAAGTTTAAAGTTTGTAATTTTAAAATTGAAATTAAAATTATAGTTAAATTGAATGAATTCTAACCTAAATTTCTTTTTTAAATAATACTTTGCACTAAAAAAAAGAATCCATAAAAAAAAACACCTATAGTAAAATAAAATTAATAAAAAAAAAAATAAGATGTAAGCTTTAAAATGACCAATGTCCTTTTGTACTTACATGAGAAACATTATATTACTAGGTTTATATATAAAATAAAAGTTTACTAAAAGTGAAATTAAGTAAAATTTTTTGCCGTCATAGTCATAAAAAAAACTTAATAAAAAAAAAAAATAATTTAAATAACATAAATAAATTAAAATTAATAAATAAAGTTTACTAAATCTGAGAAATGACTTAAATAGTTTTGTAGTCTGTGCCATTAATTTATTACTTAAATAATATTTAAATTTAATAAAAAAAAAAAAAATAAAAATTTTTAATTTACATATACTTTGATATGGAAAAATAATTTTACTTTTTACTATGAGTAATTTTCCTTCTGTTATAAAGTAATATAGTCTATTAAAACTAAACAATGAAAATATTTTAAAATTTTAAAAATTTTGAATTTGTAATTAAAATTGTAGTTAAATTGAATGAATTCTAACCTAAATTTCTTTTTAAATAATACTACACGCACTAAAAAAGAATCCAAAAAAAAACACCTATAGTAAAATAAAATTAATATGAAATGCCATAAGATGTAAGCTTTTGAATGACCCATGTCCTTTGTACTTACATGAGAAACATTATATTACTAGGTTTATATATAAAATAAATGTTTACTAAATCAGTGAAATTAAGTTACCATTTTTGCCGTCATAGTCATAAATTTGAAAAAAAAAAAAAATGTAACCTCATATACATACTTATACTTGATGTTAAAATAATCCTACATAATATAATGGATTCTAATACATTTAACTGTTCTTAAAAAAAGAATATAGTAAAATAAAAATTAAAAGGAGAATATTTCAAATCGTAGTTAAATAAAAAGTAAAAGTATTTAAAAAAAAAAAAAAAAAAAAAAATCTTAAATTTAAAAAATGACGTTGAAATTTTTTACCGTTAACAATTTTTAAAAAAAAAAAATTCAGACGACATCCATTCAACTGATGTTAGGTTTCATTGTAAAATACATCCCTACCCCTTACCAAATTGTAGCTAATAACTGATACAATGATACTGACATAAGGAAAATCTAGACACCCCCTTGTTCAATTGAAGTAGAATATTCTGTAACCATGGAAACGTGATTTTAGCTGTGTCTTTAAAACCCGGTAATTTTTAAAAGTTACTCCAAAATTCGCTTGAAGATGAAATGGAACTAATGCTTTTAATTTAATTGCAAAATTAAATTGGGGTTTTTAGCTTCTATTTTTGAAACATGGTTGGAACTGTGTGTAGAAAAAAACCATATTTTAAATCAATTAATTTATATATATATATATATATATATATATATATATATATATATATATTGTTATATACCGTATCTAATGGGTATGTTTTTATTTTTGTTGATGTTACCATTTCATTTACAACCTCCATTTTATTTTAATCTCATTCGTAAAATATTTCTAGGTTACAAAATTTTTAACAGATACACACGCACACACGCAAAAACACGCACACACACACACATAT